>CAUYLG010025939.1:0-55334 GCA_963573385.1 Cacajao melanocephalus | reverse complement strand
TTGTGAATGGCAGTTCATTCTTGATTTGGCTCTCTTTAAGTCTGTTATTGGTGTATAGGAATGCTTGTGATTTCTGTATATTGATTTTGTATCCTGAGACTTTCCTGAAGTTGCTTATCAGTTTAAGGAGATTCTGAGCTGAGAAGATGGGGTCTTCTAAATATACAATCATGTTGTCTGCAAATAGAGACAACTTGACTTCCTCCTTTCCTGATTGAATACCCTTTATTTCTTTTTCTTGCCTGATTGCTCTGGCTAGAACTTCCAATACTGTATTGAATAGGAGTGGTGAGAGAGGGCATCCTTGTCTAGTGCCAGATTTCAATGGGAATGCTTCCAGTTTTTGCCCATTCAGTATGATATTGGCTGTGGGTTTGTCATAAATAGCTTTTATTATTTTGAGATATGTTCCATTGATACCTAGTTTATTTAGAGTTTTTAGAATAAAGAGCTGTTGAATTTTGTCAAAGGCCTTCTCTGCATCTATTGAGATAATCACGTGGTTTTTGTCTTTGGTTCTGTTTATGTGGTGGATTATGTTTATAGACTTGTGTATGTTGAACCAGCCTTGCATCCCCGGGATGAAGCCTACTTGATTGTGATGGATAAGCTTTTTGATATACTGTTGCAATCAGTTTGCCAGTATTTTATTGAAGATTTTTGCATCTATGTTCATCATGGATATTGGCCTGAAGTTTTCTTTTTTTGTTGAGTCTCTGCTGGGTTTTGATATCAGGATGATGTTGGTCTCATAAAATGATTTGGGAAGGATTCCCTCTTTTTGTATTGTTTGGAATAGTTTCAGAAGGAGTGGTACTAGCTCCCCTTTGTATGTCTGGTAGAATTCATCTGTGAGCCCATCTGGATCTGGGCTTTTTTTGGTTGGTAGGCTATTAATTGCTGCCTCAACTTTAGCCCTCGTTATTGGTCTATTCAGGTTTCAACTTCTTCCTGTTTTAGGCTTAGGAGGGTGCAGGGGTCCAGAAATTTATCCATTTCTTTCAGGTTTATTGGTTTATGTGCATAAAGTTGTTTGTAGTAATCTCTGATGGTGGTTTGTATTTCTGTGGAATCTGTGGTGATATCCCTTTTATCATTTTTTATTGCATCTATTTGAGTCTTCTCTCTTTTCTTTTTTATTAATCTGGCTAGTGGTCTGTCTGTTTTGTTGATCTTTTCAAAAAACCAGCTACTGGATTTATTTATTTTTTGGAACTTTTTTTTGTGTCTCTATCTCCTTCAGTTCTGCTCTGATCTTAGTTATTTCTTGTCTTCTGCTAGGTTTTGAGTTTTTTTGATCTTCTTACTCCTCTAGCTCTTTCAATTTTGAGGATAGGGTGTCGATTTTAGATCTTTCCTTGCTTCTCATGTGGGCATTTATTGCTATAAAGTTCCCTCTAGACACTGCTTTAAATGTGTCCCAGAGATTCTGGTACATTGTGTCTTTGTTCTCGTTGGTTTCAAAGAACATCTTTATTTCTGCCTTCATTTCATTGTTTATCTAGTCAACATTCAAGGGCCAGTTATTCAGTTTCCATGAAGTTGTGTGGTTCTGAGTTAGTTTTGAATCCTGAGTTCTAATTTGATTGCACTGTGGTCTGAGAGACTGTTAATGATTTCCGTTCTTTTGCATTTGCTGAGGAGTGATTTACTTCCAATTATGTGGTCAGTTTTAGAGTAGGTGTGCTGTGGTGCTGAAAAGAATGTATATTCTGTGGATTTGGGGTAGAGAGTTCTGTAAATGTCTATTAGGTTTGGTTGGTCCAGATCTGAGTTCAAGTCCTGGATATCCTTGTTAATTTTCAATCTCATTGATCTGTCTAATACTAACAGTGGAGTGTTAGTCTCCTGCTATTATTGTGTGGGAGTCTAAGTCTCTTTGTAGGTCTTTAAGAACTTGCTTTATGTATCTGGGTGCTCCTATATTGGATGCGTATATATTTAAGATTGTTAGCTCTCTTTGTTGTATTGATCCTTTTACCATTATGCAGTGCCCTTCTTCGTCTCTTTTGATCTTTGTTGGTTTAAAGTCTATTTTATCAGAGACTAGGATTGCAACTCCTGCTTTTTTTTTTGCTCTCCATTTGCTTAGTAAATCTTCCTCCATCCCTTTATTTTGAGCCTATGTGTGTCCTTGCCCATGAGATGGGTTTCCTGGATACAGCACATCGATGGGTTTTGACTTTTTATCCAAATTGCCAGTCTGTGTCTTTTGATTGGGGTATTTATCCCATTTACATTTAAGGTTAATATTGTTATGTGTGAATTTGATCTTGCCATTTTGATGTTAGCTGGTTGTTTTGCCCATTAGTTGATGCAGTTTCTTCCTTGTGTTGATGCTCTTTACCATTTGGTATGTTTTTGGAGTGGCTGGTACTGGTTGTTCTTTCTATGTTTAGTGCTTCTTTCAGGAGCTCTTGTAAGGCAGGCCAGGTAGTGATGAAATCTCTGAGCAAATTGCTTGTTCATAAAGGATTTTATTTCTCCTTCACTTATGAAGCTTAGTTTGGCTGGATATGAAATTCTAGGTTGAAAGTTCTTTCCTTTAAAAATGTTGAATATTGGCCCCCACTCTCTTCTGGCTTGTAGGGTTTCAGCGGAGAGATCCGCTGTGAGTCTGATGGGCTTCCCTTTGTTGGTAACCTGATCTTTCTCTCTGGCTGCCCTTAGCATTTTTCCTTCATTTCGACCATAGTGAATCTGACGATTATGTGCCTTGGAATTGCTCTTCGTGAGGAATATCTTTGTGGTGTTCTCCGTGTTTCCTGGACCTGAATATTGGCCTGCCTTGCTAGGTTGGGGAAGTTCTCCTGGCTAATATCCTGAAGAGTGTTTTCCAGCTTGGATTCATTCTCTCCGTCACATTCAGGTACATCTGTCAAACGTAAATTAGGTCTTTTCACGTAATCTCATATTTCTTGGAGGCTTTGTTCATTTCTTTTTACTCTTTTTTCTCTAATCTTGCCTTCTCATTTTATTTCATTGAGTTGATCTTCAGTCTCTGTATCCTTTCTTCTGCTTTGTTGATTTGGCTATTGAAACTTGTGTGTGCTTTGTGAAGTTCTTGGGTTGTGTTTTTCAGCTCCATCAAGTCATTTATATTTTTCTCTTAAGAATATTCTTGTTATGCTGTTTATTCTTGTTAGCATTTCGTCAAACCGTTTCTAGGTACTTAGTTTCTTTGCATTGGGTTAGAACATGTTCTTTTAGCTCAGATAAGTTTATTATTATCCACCTTCTGAAGCCTGTTTCTGTTAATTCATCAGACTCATTCTCCATCCAGCCTTGTTCCCTTGCTGGTGAGGAGTTGTGATCCCTTGGAGGAGGAGAGGCGTTCTGGTTTTGGGTGTTTTCATCCTTTTTGCGCTGGTTTCTTCCCATCTTTGTGGCTTTATCTACCTGTGGTCTTTGTTGTTGGTGACTTTTGGATGGGGTCTCTGAGTGGACATCCTTTTTGTTAATGATGAAGTTACTTCTTTCTGTTTTTTAGTTTTCCTTCTAACAGTCAGGCCCCTCTGCTGTAGGACTGCTGGAGGTCCACTCCAGACCCTGCTGGCCTGGGGATCACCTGTGGTGGCTGCAGAACAGTAAGGATTGCTGCCAGTTTCTTCTTCTGTTATCTTTGTCCCAGAAGGATACCTGCCAGATGTCAGCCTGAGCTCTCCTTTTTGAGGTGTCTCTTTGGTTATATGGGGGTCGGGAAGCTGCTTGAGGAGACAGTCTGTCCCTTATAGGAGCTCAAGTGCTGTGCTGCAAGTTCTGTCGTTCCTTTCAGAGCTGCTGGGCAGGTATGTTTAAATCTGCTGCAGCAGAACTCATAACTGCCTTTTTTCCCAGGTGGTCTGTCTTGGGAAAGTGGGGCTTTATAAGTTCCTGACGTGCTGCTGCCTTTTTTCAAGAGATGCCCTGCCCAGCAAGGACGTAGCCTAGTCACAGTCTGCCAGCAGAGGTGTTGCTGAGCTGCCGTGGGCTCTGCCCAGCTGCTGTGTGAACTTCTTTGCAGTTTTGTTTATAGAGGTATAGTTAGAACTGTCTTGGTAATGGTGGTCTGCCTCAGTAATGGCAGACTACCTCGGTAATGGTAGATTGCCTTGGTAATGGCGGACTGCCTTGGTAGTGGTGGACTGCCTCAGTAATGGCAGACCCCCTTCCCCCCCACAGAGCTGGACCATCCCTTGTCCAGCTGTGCTTGCTGTGAAACTCTCAGTCCAGAGCATTTCTGATTCCTGGTTTTTGTAGGGGTGGGATCTGCCAAGCCAGATCACCTAGCTCCCTGTTTCAGCTCCCTTTTTTGCAGTTGAATGGGAGGCTGTGTATCCTGGGCATTCTGAGTGCCAGTTGAAACGGCTGCGCAGATTTGTGTGAGTTTTTGTGTGGAGACCTGCTGCACCAGCTGAAACAGCCATGCTGGGAACTTGTGGTGCTTTTCAGTCTGGGAATCTCCTGGTCTGTGGGCAGTAAAAACTCATGGAAATGCGGTGATCACTCACCCTCTGCATTGTGCTCTCTGAGAATTGCACTCCACAGCTGTTCATATTCAGCCATCTTGGAGCCGCCCTTTCAGTTGTATTTTATATATTTATTTTTAAGACAGTGTCTCAGTCTTTTGTCCAGGATAGTGTACAGTGGCATAATCATAGCTTAATGCAACCTCAACTCCTGGGCTCAAGCTATCCTCCCACCTCAGTCTCCCAAGTAGTTAGGACTACAGGTGTGCACCACCACACCCAGCTAATTTTTAAATTTTTTGTATAGACAGGGTCTCACTGTGTTCTCCAGGCTGGTGTCAAACTCCTGGCCTCAAGCAGTCTTCCTGTCTTGGCCTTGCAAAGTACTGAGAATTACAGGCATGAGCCACCAAGCCTGCCCTTCGATTATAAGAAAAAAAACTAGCCACATCTTCTAAACATTTACTCTGTGCCAGGTAGTATGCTGAGTGCTTAGGTGGATGATCCCATTTAATTTTCTGTAATACTATGAGATTAGGCAGATAAGGACTGAAATTTAGCAAAGTTACAGAGCCAGTGACAGCATGAAAACTCAAACGTACTTGTATCTGACTCCAGTGTGCATATTTCTTTGAAGACTGCTTTTATGCCACCTAAGAGGAATGATTCAGGGCAGAAACTGTAGAGACCTATCCTTGACACACATAGGCAGAAATTCTAAAGATAAGGACTATTACAAAGTAACCCATGTCTTCTGCAGAGGAACAGCAAGCATCATTTCACTGGAAGAATTTAATTGTGAATGTATTCTTCCAAGTTCCTTCTTGTCCATAATTCTATAAATCCTTGATGCTAAGTAGAATTTTCCATCTAAATGTTTTGTGGTTTGGGGAGGGAAAATCCCCCAAATCCAGATTCACCAGAAGTTCTGTTATCTCAAGAGAAAGCATTTATACCTTGGCTTTAGTAACAGAAACGAACAAACAACCATAAAGCACTTGGGAAATTTTATCTATAACCACTTTTGTGGAACTATCAAAGAGAGAAAACTATTCAGTAAAATTATACTATTTTAAAGGATAGTCTTTAAATATCTAGAAAATTAGTTTTTGAATTTTTTATTCTTTGTATATATTCAATGAGTTAGTGATTGTAGTTGCTGCTACAGTAGTCAAGTTTATCATATATAATGGGTAATAGTGTATGGCTTCTGCAGCCTTCTCCCATCAGCAAGTACTAGGTATAACAGACTAGCGTAGCTGCTAGTCTGTTATGTATGAAGCAGAAACTGAAGTTTGACTGGGCCAGGAAAGAGATGAAAGGAACAGTGGGAGCTCATTAGCACATGCAGCTGCAGCAGGCCACATTTTGCCCGCCTCCAGTGGTTTTCAGCTTTGGTGCCGCTGAAGAACCTGGGACCAGACAAGTGTGGATTGATTGAAGCCAAGAACTGAACCTGAGTGTCTGCTGATTTCTCTTTCTTCTTCCAGTTAATTCAGTTGATTTCAGCAAATATTTACTGAGTATATTCCATATCCCAAGCTTTGTGCTGAGTAACTAATGTTCAAAAAATGAAACTTCTGAGTCACTAAAGTTCAAAAAATGAGACTTCAGGGCTGGGCGTGGTGGCTCACGCCTGTATTCCCAACACTTTGGGAGGCCAAGGTGGGTGGATCATGAGGTAAGGAGATCGATACCATCCTGGCCAACATGGTGAAACCCCATCTCTACGAAAAATACAAAAATTAGCTGGGCGTGGTGGCACGCGCCTGTAGTCCCAGCTACTCAGGAGGCTGAGGCAGGAGAATCGCTTGATCCCAGGAGGCGGAGGTTTCAGTAAGCTGAGATAGTGCCACTGCACTCTAGCCTGGCAACAGAGTGAGACTCTGTCTCATTAAAAAAAAAAAAAAAAAAAAGAGGGACTTCACTCTTTAATAAGATCAGCCAATCAGTAAATACTTTTTAAACCCCTGCTGTGTACCAGGCATTGTACAGGTGCTGTGGATACAGTGGAGAATTAAACATATATCCATCTTCCTGTTCTTACGATGTTTAAATCTAATGGGAAAGGTAGGAAAAATGGAAATGGCACATGTATAAAAATAATACAGCAAACATTTTAAGAAACTTTTATCTCAGACTAGGTTTTGAATGTCAAAGAAGCTTAATCTATTTGAATTTAAATAGGTGGGTATAATACCTCCGAGTTAATAGGGTGATTGTGAAAATTCAACGAAAAAAGATGTAAGGTTCTTGGTAAAGTGCTTGATCCATAAGCATTCAGTTGTTTAGATGAGTTTGCAGCAAGATACAAAGGTAACGCAGAGGAAGGAATGATTAACTTGTGGTAGACGAGGGGACTACAAGGAAAGTTTTTTGAGAGAGGACATCTGAAATGGTTTTTAAGACTAAATAGAAGTTGGATTAGTAGGGAAGGCATGCCAAGAAAAGGTAAGCACAAAGGCATTGAAGAGTATAACAGTGAAGTATGTTTTGGAAATTTTAAGTGGCTTGGTTATAGTTTGGGTAGAGTCGAGGTTGTACTTGTATAATGTATGATGAGGGTGGGGAGCAGGGAAAGAGGTGACTAGAGAGAACACTGGGGCAAAATTATAGGAGGGTCATATATACCTAGCTAGGGAATTGTACCTTTAGTTCCCCTTTACTTCTGGGTAAGAGTAGGGGGAGCTATTTTTGTTTGCTTGCTTTAGTTTTTGAGACAGGGTCTCACTCTCTAACCCAGGCTGGAACACAGTGATGCAATCATGGCTCACTACAACCTTGACCTCCTGGGCTCAAGTGATCCTCCCACCTCAGCCTCCTGAGTAGCTGGACCACAGGTATGCACTGCCACACTCAGCTATTTTTATTTTTTATTTTTTTTGAGACAGAGTCTCGCTCTGTTGCCCAGGCTGGAGTGTAGTGGTGCAATCTCAGCTCACTGCAACCTCTACCTTCCAGGTTCAAGCAATTCTCCAGCCTCAGCCTCCTGAGTAGCTGGGACTACAGGCATGCGCCACCACGCCCAGCTAATTTTTGTATTTTTAGTAGAGACGGGGTTTCACCATGTTGACCAGGATGGTCTCGATCTCTTGACCTCATGATCCACCTGCCTCGGCCTCCCAAAGTGCTGGGATTACAGGTGTAAGCCACCACACCTGGCCTATTTTTAGTTTTTTATAGAGAGGGAATCTCATTATATTGCCAAGGCTGGTCTTGAACACCTGGCTTCAAGCAATCCTCCTGCCTCAGCCTCACAAAGTGCTGGATTTACAGGCATGAGCTACTGTGTCTGGCCGTGGGTGCTATTTTTAAACACAACACTTCCCCCACCCACATCCACATTAAGCATATTTTAGACATGTCAGAATTAGAGAGGGAGTATCAAAGCATGTTTTGCTTGACACACATTCACACTGTAAAGTTCTGGTGAGTTAAGTATCTTGATACACATTTACCTGATTATAATTGAGTACCACTGTTTTAGGCAATAGGAAGCTATTGAAGAGCTTTAGAAAAATCAAAATACTAGTATAGATGATTGATTGGGCAAGAAACCACAGTGGAGGCAGGGAGACTAGTTAGAAGGCTATGCTTATATTACTCAATTCTAAATATTTGACATCTTATGGAGTATTAATTTCTCTAAAAAGGAGTTCATTTACATTTTCTATCATGTAATAAACTACTTAGGATAATACTGTTTTAAGCTGTTTGATTTATTTATGAACGTGTTATTAGTCTAATACCAAAACCAAGCAATGATAATGCAGGAAAACTAAGCCTGTTTGACTTATAAAATAGATTCAGAAGTGGAGCACAGTGGCATATACCTATGGTCCCAGCTACTTGGGAAGCTAAGGTGGGAGGAGTGCTTGAGTCCAGGAGTTTGAGGTTGTAGTGAGCCAAGATCATGCTACTGCACTCTAGCCTGGGTGACAGAGCAAGACCCCATCTCATTTATACATACATACAGAAATACTCATTCACTTGCTCATTCACATAATCCTAAGGAAAATAATAGCTGATTGATAGTGTGATAAAATAATAATACACTCTGAGCCAGGTAGGTTTTGTTCAAGGAACGCAAGAATGTCTCAGCATTAGAAAATCTTATCAGTATGATTCACCTCTTACCTCACTTGATGCCCAAAAAGGACTTGATGCCCAAAAAGGACTTGATAAACTATAATATGCATTCATGTTGAAAACTCTTGGCAACTAGGAATAGATGAAAAAGTTCCTAAAGATTATAAAATTTATATAGAAAGTAGAAATTACATAAATATCATACTTAGTGGTAAAACAGACACATTCCTCTTAAACTCAGGGATAAGACAAGTGCTCTGGTTTGGATATTTGACCCCTCTAAATCTGTTTAAATTCGATCCCTAATGTTGGAGGTGAGGTCTAATGGGAAATTTTAGATCATGGAAGTGGATCCTTCATGAATGGCTTGGTGCCATTCTCATGGTAATGAATGAGTTCTTACTCTCCTACTTCCTGTAAGAGTTGTTTAAAAAGGTCTGACATCTGCTTCCCCTTTTTCTGCTTCCACTTTCACCACATGATCTCTGCATATGTCAGCTCCCCTTAGCCTTCCACCATGAGTGGAAGCAGCCTGATGCACTCAGCAGAGCAGATGTTGGTGCTGTACTTCTTGTACAGCTTGTAGAATTGTGACCCAGATAAACTTCTTTTCCTTATAAATTACCCAGGCTCAGGTATTTATTTATAGCAACATAAATGGACTAAGACAATAAGGGTGCAATTTTCAGTTTTATATTGGAGCTTCTAGCAAACAAGACGAAAAAGACAAATGAGTTTTAAAGATTTGAAAAAAAAAGTGGCTAGAACAGTTATTATGTGAAGATATTCTCTCCCTAGAAAATCAAAGAAAATCAACTGACAAATGACTAGTTAAGCAATAGTTTACAAAGTTGATGTTTTAAAAATCTGCCTTTTCTAAAATTAGCACTTAGCAGATCTGGAAATGTAATAGGAAAAATGATCCTATTAATAAAAGCAACAAAGTATAAAATACTTGGAAATAAACCTTATTTTTTAAATGTATAAGACATTTATGAAGAAAACAAAATGCCACAGATGGTTTTAAAGGAAAATCTGAATAGGGAAATTAGTTACGTTCCTGTATGAATCTAGCTAAGCTGGTTAAGATCCCAGTGGGATTTTTTGTGAGACTTAATTAATGAATTGAAATTCACAAGAATAATAAATGCCTAGGAATAACCAAGATAATTTTGAAAAAGAGCAAGAAGGAAGTGACTTGCTCTTTGAGGTATCAAAACATACTCTAAAAGTCTGTCAGTTAATAGTATGGTATTGGCAGAAAGAATAAAGAAATAAGCCCATGTATAAACAGGAATTTAATATACAATGAAAATAACAATACAAATGGATTAAAGGAGTGAATTTAAAAAGCAAATCATAAGAAAATTTAGATATGGCTTTAAGGCAGCCTTCTTAAACTTAGCCAAAAGAAGTAAAAGCCATAAATAAAAGATTAATTTGACTTTACCAAAACAAAAACTTCTAGACAAAATACCTTAAAGCTAAAAACACAAGCTATGTGCTAGATAAAAAATATTTCATATATGTGCAATATAAACTATAGGCAAAGGGCTAATATTTTCATTATATTTAAAAGAAAAAACTACAAAGCAGTAAGAGAAAAGACAATCTAGAGGAAAAATGGGTAAGAGATAAGAAGTGTCAGTTCATAGAAGAAATATAGATAATAAATTTATAAAAATAGGACTACCTTATTATGAATTGGCAAAATATAAAGTAAAATAAAAGACTAACACTTTTGAGAGGGGAGGCAGAGCAAGATGTTGAAATAGAAGCCTCCACTGATCGTCCTCCCCACAGGAACACCAAATTGAACAAATGTCCACACAAAAAAGCATCTTCATAAGAACCAAAAATCAGGTGAATGATCACAGTGCTTAGATTTAACTTCATATCACTTAAAGAGACACCGAAGAGGATAGGAAAGACAGTCTTGAATTACTGACACCACCCCTTTTCCATCTGCTGGCGGTGAATACATGGAATGGAGAGAGAATTTGTGTGATTGGGGGAGGGAGAGCACAGGGATTGTGTGACTTTGCATTGGAACTCAGTGCTTCCCTATCACAGTGGAAAGCAACACTGGGCAGGACTCAGTGCCCACAGAAGGAGGATTTAGACCAGCCTTCGCCAGAAGGGAATTACCCATTCTAGTATTCTGAATTTGAGTTCTGGAAGGCTTTGCCTACTCAAACTAAAGAGCTCTGGGGTCGTAAATAAACTTGAAAGGCTGACTAGGCCACAAGGACTGCAATTCCTGGGCAAGTCTTGGTGCTGTGCTGGTCTTGGAGCCAGTGGACCTGAGCAGTACATGACTTAGTGAGACACCAGGGGCAGCCAGGGGAGTGCTTATACCACCCCTTCCCCAGTCCCAGGTGGAGCAGCTTGCAGCTCTGGGAGAGACTCCTTTCTTCTGCTTGAAAAGAAGAGAGGAAAGAGGGAAGAGGACTTTGTCTTGCAGCTTGGATACCAGCTCAGCTATAGTAGGATAAGGCAGCAGGCAGAGTACCAAGGCCCATTCCAGGCCCTAACTTCCAGACAGCATGACACACACTGAGCCAGAAGGGAATGTGCTTCCCTGAAGGGAAGGTCCCAATCTTGGCAGGATTCATCACCTGCTGACTAAAGAGTCCTTGGGCCCTGAATAATCAGCAACAGTATCCAGACAGTACTCGCTGCATTCCTGAGGTAAGACTCAGAGATGAGCTGGCTTCAGGCGTGACCCAACACATTCCCAGCTGTGGTGGCTATGAGGAAGGACTCTTTCTGCTTGTTAAAAGAAGAGGGGAGAGTAAAGAAGGCTTCGTGTTGCAGTTAGGTACCAGCTCAGCCACAGTGGGGTAGAGCACCAAATGGACTCTTGGGGTTCCCAGTTCCAGGCCTTGGTTCTTGGACAGCATTTCTAGTGCCTTATTCTACTGTAGCTGAGCTGGTATCCAAGTTGCAAGACAAAGTCAGAGAGGAGCCCACTGACCTGAAGAGCAAGTCTCAGGCCTGGCAGCATTCACCATAAGTTGACTGAAGAGCCCTTAGGTCTTGAATAAACATTGGTGGTAGCCAGGCAGTACTTGTCATGGGCCTGTGGTAGTTGTAGCCATGGGGAGAGACTATGCTTGTGGAAAGGGTAGAAGAGTAGGAAGGACTTTGTCTTGTGACTTGGATGCCAGCTCAGCTGCAGTGTAATAGAGCACCAGGTAGATTTCTAAGGTTTCCAACTCCAAGCCCTGCCTCCTGGATGGCATCTCTGGACTCACCTGGGACGAGGGACAACCCATTGCCCTGAAGGGAAGGACAGAAGCCTGGCTAGCTTTGCCACCTGCTGATTGTAGAGCCCTAGGGCCTTGAGTGAACATAGGTAGCCAGGCAGTGGTTACCATAGGCCGTGGGTGAGTCCTAGTGTTGTGCTGGCTTCAGGTCTAACCCAGCACAGTCCTAGTGCTGATGGCCACAGGGGCACACTTGTGTCACTCCACTCCCAGCTCCAGGAAACTCAGCGCAGAGAGACTCCATTTGTTTGGAAGAAAATAAGGGAAGAGAATAAGAATCTCTTGTCTGGTAATCCGTAGAATTATTCTGGATCTTATCCAACACCACCAAAATAGTACCTCTGTGAGTCTGTAAGAGCTAGGGGCTTAGGGAGCCCCCTAATGCGGATATGGCTGCAGTGACCAAAAACTTAGATCACAATACCCAAGTTTCTTTGAATACCTGGAAAGCTTTCTTAGGAATAATGGGTACAAACAAGCTAACACTGCAAAGACTACAATAAATACCTAATTCTTCAATGCCTAGTCACTGATGAACGTTTACAAACATCAAGACTATCTAGGAAAACATGACCTCACCAAATGGAACTAAATAAGACACTGGGGACCAATCCCAGAGAGACAGGGGCTCACGCTTTTGCATGAGAGACAGATATGTGACCTTCCAGACAGAATTCAAAATAGCTATTTTGAGGAAACTCAATAAAATTCAAGATAACAGAAAAGGAATTCAGAAAATTTCTCTATCAGATAAATTTAACAAAGCAAGTGAAATAATTAAAAAGAACAGAAATTATGGAGTTGAAAAATGCAATTGGCATGGTAAGGAATGCATCAGAGTCTCTTAACATAGTTGATGAGACAGAAGTAAGAATTAGCGAGCTTGAAGACAGGTTATTTGAAAATACACAAAGGAGACAAAAGAAAAAAAGAAAAAACAATGCAGCACACCTACAATAGAAAATAGCCTCAAAAGGGCAAATTTAAGAGTTACTGGTCTTAAGGAGGAGGTAGAGAGAGAGATTGAGATAGAAAATTTATTCAACAGAACTTCCCAAACCTAGAGAAACATATTAGTATTCAAGTACAAGAAGACTATAGAACATCAAGCAGATTTAACCCAAATAAGAATGCCTCAAGACATTTGATAACCAAACTCCCAAAGGTCGAGGTTAAAGAAAGAATTCTAAAAGCAGGTAGAGAAAAGAAACAAATAATATATAATGGAGTTCCAATACATCTGGAAGTAGACATCTCAGAGAAAACCTTACAGGCAAGGAGAGAGTGGAATAACATATTTAAAATGCTGAAGGAAAAAAAAAAAAAACACTTTTATTCTAAGATAGTATATCCAGTCAAAATATCCTTCAAACCCGAAAAAGAATAAAGACTTTCCCAGACACACAAAAGGTGGGAGATTTCATCAACACCAGACTTATGAGAAATGTTAAAGGAAGTTCTTCCATCTGAAAGAAAAGGACATTAATGAATACTAAGAAATTATCTGAAGGTACAAAACTCACTGATAAGTACATAGAAAAACACAGAATAACATTTTAATTGTGGTGTTTACTTATATTTTGAGGAGAGACACTAAAAAAACCAATCAATATTAACTACAACAACTTTTCAAGACAAACAGTAAAATAATATATAAATAGAAACAATAGATATAAATAGGTTGGGCATGGTGGCTCACACCTATAATCCCAGCACTTTGGGAGGCTGAGGTGGATGGATTGCTTGAGCCCAGGAATTCAAGACCAGCCTGGACAACATGGTGAGACCCCATCTCTACAAAAAATGCAAAAAGTTGGCCAGGTGTGGTGGTGTGTGCCAGTAGACCCAGCTACTTGGGAGGCTGAGGTGGGAGGATCACTTGAACTGGGAGGCAATAGGTGTAGTGAGCTGAGATCACACCACTGCACTCCAGCCTGGGCAACAGCATGAGACCTTGTCTTAAAAGGAGAAAAAAAGAAAAGAAGTAGAAATGACAAAAATTAAAAAGCAGGATGCTGAAGTTAAAATGTAGAGTTTTTATTGGTTTTCTCTAGATTGTTAGTTTGTTTACGAAATCAGTTTTAAATTGTCACTTTTAAATAATGCGTTATAAGATACTATTTGCAAGCAACCTCAAACCAAAAACATGCAACAGATACACAAAAAATAAAAAGCAAGATATTTAAACATACCACCAAAGAAAATTACCTTCACTAAAAGGAAGACAGGAAAGAAGGAAGAGAAGACCATAAAACAACCGGAAAACAAAGTGGTAGGAGTAAGTCCTCATTAATAATAACATTGAATGTAAATGGACTAAACTCTTCAATCAAAAGACATGGAGTGGTTGAATGGTTACAAAAACAAGACCCACTAACCTGTTGCCTACTAGAAACACACTTCATCTATAAAGGCACATATAGACTGAAAAAGTGAAGGACAAAGATATTCCATGCTAATCAAACTAAAAAAGAGCAGGAGTAGCTATGTATATATCAGACAAAATAGATTTCAAGACAAAAAGTATAAAAAGAGGTGAAGGTCATTATATAAATGATAAAGGGATCAATTCAGCAAGAGAATATAACAGTTATATGTGCACCTAACACTGGAGCACCCAGATACGTAAAGCAAATATTATTAGAGCTAAAGAGGGAGAGATGGACCTCAATACAGTAATAGCTGGAGACTTCAATACCCGACCTTCAGCATTGGACAGGTAATCCAGACTGAAAATCAACACAAAAAATTTACCTAATCTGCACTATGTATCAAATGCACCTAATGGTTACCTACAGAACACTTTATCCAATAGCTGCAGAATATGCATTCTTCTCCAACACGTGGATCATTCTCAAGGATAGACCATGTTAGGTCACAAAATGTTTTATAACATTCAAAAAATTGAAATTATATCAAGTATATTCTTGACCACAATGGAATAAAACTAGTAATCAATAAGAGGAGGAATTTTGGATACTATACAAATCACATGGAAAACAAACAGTATGCTCCTAAATGACCAGTGGGCCAATGAAGAAATTAAGAAATTTTAAATTTTATTGAAACAAACTATAACGAAACAGCATACCAAAGCCTGTGAGATACAGCAAAAGCAGTTCTAAGAGGAAAATTTATAGCTATAAGTGCCTACATCAAGAATGTAGAAAACCTTCAACCAAACTAATGATGCATCTTAAAGAAGTAGAAGAGCAAGAGCAAACCAAACCCAAAATTTGTAGAGACAAGAAATAAAGATCAGAGCAGAAATAAATGAAATCAAAAAATAGAAAAGATCAACAAAATGAAAAGTTGGTTTTTGAAAAGATAAAATTGAAAAACCTTTAGCTAGACTAAGAAAAAAAGACCCAAATAAAAAAGTCAGATGAAAAAGGAGACATTATACCTGATACTGCAGAAATTCAAAGGATTACTAGAGGATAGTATGAGCAACTATATGCCAATAAGTTGGAAAATCTAGAATAAATGGATAAATTTCTAGACACAACCTACCGAGATTGAACCATAAAGAAATCCAAAACCTGAACATTCCAATAACAAGTAATAAAATCAAAGCTGTAATAAAAAAGTCTCCCAGTAAAGAAAAGATGGGACCTGATGGCTTCACTGCTGAATTTTACCAAACATGCAAAAAAGAACAACAGTCCTACTCAAACTATTCCAAAAAATAGAGGAGGAGGGAATAATTTTAGACTTTTTCTACACGACCAATATTACCCTAATACCAAAACCAGACAGACAAAAACAAAAAAAAATACAGGCCAATATCCTCAATGAATATTGATGCAAAAATCATCAGCAAAATAATAGCAAACCAAATTCAACAACACATTACAAAGATTATTCAGGCTGGACACAGTGGCTCGTGCCTGTATTCCCAGCACTTTGGGAGGCTGAGGCTGGTGGAATTGCTTGAGGTCAGGAGTTCAAGATCAGCCTGGCCAACATGGTGAAACCCCGTTTCTTCTGAAAATACAAAAATCAGCCAGGTGTGGTGTTGCACACTTGTAATTCCAGCTACTCAAGAGGCTGAGGTGGGAGGATTACCTGAACCTGGGAAACGGAGGTTGCAATGAGCCAGGATCATGCCACTGCCCTCTATCCTGGGTGACAGAGTGAGACTCCGTTTCAAAAAAAAGAAAAAACGATTATTCATTATGACCAAGTGGGATTTATCCTGGGGATGTGAGTATGGTTCAGCATATGCTAATCAATCAGTGTGATTCATCATATTAACAGAATGAAGGACAAAAACCATATTATCATTTCAATTGATGCTTGAAAAGCATTTGATAAAATTCAACATCCCTTCATGATGTTGAATTTTATCATTTTTAATTTTATCATAAATTTTATCATTTTTTATTTTATCATAAATTAAAAAACCTTGAAAAAAAACTGAGTTTAGAAGGAATATAATACAATAAAAGCCACATATGATAGACCCACAGCTAGTATACTAAAACAATGATACATGGAAAGTTTAAAGCTTTCTTCTAAGATCTGGAACATGGCAAGGATGCTCACTTTCATCACTGTTATTCAACATAGTATTGGAAGACTTAGAGCAATCAGACAAGAGAAAGAAAGAAAGGACATCCAAATTGGAAAGGAAGAAGTCAAATTATCCTATTTTGCAGGTGATATAAACTTAGAAAATCCTAAAGCCTCTAAAAAAACTATTGGAACTGATCAATTTAATAAAGTTACAGGATACAAAATCGATGTACAAAAATTAGCATTTTCATATGCCAACAGCAGACAATCTGAAAAAGAAACCAAGAAAGTAACCCTATTTATAGTATCTACAAATAAAATACCTAGGAATTAACCAAAGAAGTGAAATACAATGAAATCTATAAAACATTGATGAAAGAAATTGAAGAGGACACAAAAAAAGGGAAAGATATATTCCATGTTCACGGATTGGAAGAATCAACATTGTTAAAATGTCCATAACACCCAAAGCAGTCTATAGATGCAACACAATCCCTATCAAAATACCAATGATATTCTTCACAAAAATGGAAGAAACAATTCTAAAATTTATATAGAACCACAAAACAAAACACAGAATAGCCAAAGCTATCCTGATAGAAAAGAACAAAACTGGAGGAATAACATTACCTGACTTCAAATTATTCCACAGAGTTATAACAATCAGAACAGCCTGGTACTGCCATAAAAACAGACACATAGACCAATGGAACAGAATGAAGAACCCAGAAACAAATCCCTACATCTACAGTGAACTCATTTTCAACAGAGGTGCTAAGAACATATGTTGGGGCAAGGACGATTTCTTCAGTAAATGATGCTGGGAAAACTGGATATCCATATCCAGAAGAATGAAACTAGACTCATATTTCTTACCATCTACAAAAGTCAAATATGAATTAAAGACTCAAATTTAAGACCTCAAACTATAAAAGTACTTAAAGAGAACATTGAGAAAACTCTCCAGGACATTGGACGGTGGAAATATATATATATTTTTTTGTGACGGAGTCTTGCACTGTCACCCAGGCTGTAGTGCAGTGGCACAGTCTTGGCTCACTGCAATCTCTGCCTCCTGGGTTCAAGCAATTCTCCTGCCTCAGCCTCCCAAATAGTTGGGACTACAGGCATGCATCACCATGCCCAGCTATTTTTTTTTGTATTTTTAGTAGAGATAGAGTTTCACCCTGTTGGCCCGGATGGTCTTGATCTCCTGACCTCATGATCCCTCTGCCTCGGTCTTCCAAAGTGCTGGGATTACAGGCAAGAACCATTGTGCCTGGCCAGAAAGATTTTTTTGAGTAATATCCCATAAGCATAGGCAACCAAAGCAAAAATGGACAAATGGGATAAGGTCAAGTTAAAAGGCTTCTGCACAGCAAAGGAAACAACAAAGTGAAGAAACAGCCCACAGAATTGGAGAAAATATTTGCAAACTATCCGTGTGACAAGGGATTAATTACCAGAAATATAAGGAGCTCAACAACTCTATAGGAAAAAAATCTAATAATCCAATTTTTAAATGGGCAAAAGATCTGAATAGACATTTCTCAAAGGAATACATTCATATGACAGACAAGCATATGAAAAGGTGCTCAACATCATTGATCACTAGAGAAATGCAAATGAAAACTATAATGAGGTATCATCTCACCCCAGTTAAAATGGCTTTTATCCAAAAGTTAGGCAATAACAAATGCTAGGGAGCATGTAGAGAAAAGGGAACCCTCTTACACTGTTGGTGACAATGTAAATTAGTAAAGCCACTATGGAGAACAGTTTGTTGATTCCTAAAAAAAAAATTAAAAATAGAACTACCATATGATCCAGCAACCCCACTACTAGGTATATAACCAAAGGAAGGGAAATCAGTACATCAAAGAGATACTACACTCCCATGTTTATTACAGCACTATTAACAATACCCAAAATATGGAAGCAACCAAAGTGTCCATCAGTAGATGAATGGATAAGGAAAATGTGGTACATATACACAAAGGAGTACTATTTGGCCATAAGAAAGAATGAGATCACTGTCATTTGCAACAACATAGATAGAAATGGAGGTTATTATGATAAGTGAAATAAGCCAGGCACAGAAAAACTTCACATGTTCTCACTTATTTGTGGGAGCTAAAAATTAAAACAATTGAACTCATGGAGATGGAGAGCAGAAAGATGGTTACCAGAGGCTGGGAAGAGTAGTGGATGGGGGGAGGGAGGGCAAAGGGTGGGGACAAGTGGGGATGGTTAATGAGTACAAAAATATTTAGAATGAGTAAGATCTTGTATTTGATGGCACAACAGGGTGACTAGAGTAAACAGTAGTTTACTGTGTATTTTTAAATAGCTAAACAGGTATAATTAGATTGTTTTGATCACAACGGATAAATGCTGAAAGTGATGAATACCTCATGAAGTGATGATTACATTTGCCCGATATGATGGTTATACAGTTTGTCTGTATCAAAATATCTAATGTACCCCACAAATATGTACCCTTACTATGTACCCACAAAAAATTTTTAAAAAACAGTACCACTATTCACTTACCAAACTGGCCAAAATTAAGTTTGAGGATATCATGTGTTTGTGGGGATACCTATTTCTCCACGCTTTCCCCAATACTTGATAAACCTCTAAGAAACATTTTCCCAGCCGACTTTTTAAGAAGATAATATGAGATTATCTGAGATAATCTGGTGAGATTACAAAGTGATACAGAAGCATGTTATTACTACGCAGATCTTACTTCCAATCTTCTCTCTTGTTCTCTAGTCTAGGGTTAGGATAGTGGGCCTTAGTTTTGGCTATACATTAGAATCACCTGGGGAAGTCTGAAATGTATAAATAACTTTGGCTCTTAACCCAGTTCACGTGAATCAGAATTTCTGGTGGGTTAGCACCTGGGCAGTATTATTTAGGTGATTCTGTTATGCAGCCAGAGTTGAAAACCACCTGGAGCCATGCAGCTTGGATTTGAAAATTGGCTCTGTCACTTATTAGCTATTTAGCCTTGGGCAAGTTACTTAATCTCTCTGTAAAATGCCCTCACCTGTAAAATGCTGAAAATTATGTCTTAAGTAGTAAAGAGTTGTGAGGAGAAAGTTAGGTAATTCATTTGAAGCACTTAGATTGCTGACTGGCGCATAGTAAGATTTAGTAGATATTAGCTGCTACTGCTATTGTTGCAATTATTGCTAACACCATAATATTCTAGTGAGAAAATGGCTGGAGAAGTCTAGTTCTTAATAGCTGCTTTCCATCCATCCATTTTAGAAGTAGCAAAGTTGTACTATTTGTGATAAGATCTGGAATAGCTACCATAGATGTGCTCTGACACTTTTTATTGTCTTTAAAGCACATGTTAGTCTATGAATTTGTTCATTTATTTTTTTCTAGTCTTCCTCCATCATGGTAGAATGTAGATACCATGAGAACAAGAATATTGCCAATATTTCTCCCTCCTGGAACCCCATTACACTCCATTGGTGCCAGATTTTTATTAGAAAGATTTGTTAAATAAATGAAAATTTTGCTTTTAATATTTGTAGTGATCTTCTGACAGGCACCTATGATTGTAAATCATTGCTTTCAAGTTAAAGATTGGAATTTCAAATGTACATTTTGTTTCTGTTTTGTAAACCTGGTTCTATTCTTTTATCTAGAACAATCAAGCAAATTAATACTATCTTTGCCACTAATTTATTTCTAACATATGGATTTGTTTTTGACATTGAAGGCTTTACTGTCACTAAGTAACTCCTGTAAATTAGCAAATAGCTTTCAGGAACAAACTGCAAGGTATAGTAGAATTTCATTCTATTGTTGCCTTTAAAGGTATTTATTAGAGTAACAGAAGTAGAAACAGACTTGATTTTCTAGGTGACTTTAAAAATATGACTTAAGAATCTGATCTGATTTGTGATTTACATTGACTTTTATACTGGTAACTTACCTTGGGTCTAGTTCTGTTTTTACTCCTAATTTGTTATGTGACCCTGGGCAAATAATTTTTTATCTCTTGGCCTCAGTTTTCTTATTCATAAAATGTGAGCGTTAGACTAGACAGTTCTTTTATTTTATTCCTAAAAGTTAAAAAAAATTTGGTGACATTTGCTAACCCTATTTGTGATATATTGTAAAAGAATGTAGTTTAGTTGAGGAAGAAGATCCCCAATTATTTCAGATTTCTTTCAGCCTCTAAAATTGTACCTCCCCCGTATATTATGATTTATTTTTAAATACGTTTTTATTTAACAGGTGCACAAGCTTGTATGTTCTGCAGTATCTGAAAGTGAATCTTTGGTAGATTCCATGACTTCTGCTACTTTCAGTGTTATTTCATGATTTGAATGTTGTGTTTGTGTGATGTCCTGAGCCAAAATATAAACTGACTCACCGTCCTTATCTAAGGGATTCTCTCTCCAGAGTAAGGAAAAGGTATCCAAGGAATATAGATGAAAACCAGAGCTCAGAGCGTCATTGTTTAAAGGCTCTTAACTGTGTTTTTGAAGAAAGGATAGGAAGAGTTAAGATTGAAGGAAGGATTTAGGTAGAGAAAGCCATATATTGAAGTTGGGACAGAACCACAATATATGCCAAAACTAGTAGAAAATCATTATTCTTTCATTTTGCTTAAAATTAGAAAGTCTTTGGATTCTTTTGGGACCTTTGAATTCTGATGGCAGTTCATTTTACAAAGTTATCATTGGTAATTGGGCAAAATTTGTTATCCTAGATGTGTCTTAACTACTTTTCCTTTTTCTCCTAGGCAGCGATTATTAGTAGAGTTCAGTGTAGGATTGTGGCTTTGGATCTGCGAAGTCATGGTGAGTAAAATTCTTAATTAGTCATTAACCGAATTATAGCCATCAAACCCCTTTGAATAGTCATGATTATTAGAAATTTCAATATGGCCATAAAATAACCTAGTCTATTGGGCCTTTTTTTTTTTTTTTGGAGATGGAGTCTCACTCTGTTGCCTCCTGAGTTTAAGCAGTTCTCCTGCCTCAGTCTCCTGAGTAGCTGGCATTACAGGTGTGTACCACCATGCCTGGCTGATTTTTGTATTTTTAGTAGAAACAGGGATTCACCATGTTGGCCAGGCTGGTATCAAACTCTTGACCTCAAGTGATCCATCTGCCTCATCCTCTCAGAGTGCTGACATTATAGGTGTAAGCCACTGCACCCAGCTCCATTTGGGCATTTTGAAGGAAGTCCTAGGTTTCTAGTCTTTACAAATGTATGTGTGTATATATATATTAAAGTTTTATATATAGTATTCATTTTTGTATTTTATATGTTTTGTGTTTTGTTTTGTGTTTTGAGATGGATTCTTGCTCTGTTGCCCAGGCTGGAGTGCAGTGGCGTGGTCTCAGCTCACTGCAACCTCCACCTCCGGGTTCAAACGATTCTCCTGCCTCAGCTTCCCAAGTAGCTGGGATTACAGGCACCCACCACTACGCCCAGATAATTTTTGTATTTTTAGTAGAAACAAGGTTTCACCATGTTGGCCAGGCTGTTCTCCAACTCCTGACCTCTTGATCCACCTGCTTCAGCCTCCCAAAGTGCTGGGATTACAGGCGTGAGCCAACACGCCCAGCCTTTTTTATATTATATATGTTTTAAGCTAATAAAATGTCGTTTAAAGTAACCAAATTGTTACACTGATGTATAAGGAATGTGGATAAATCTTTGCTAGGCTACTGTAATTATCCTCCTTAGGATAACTATAAATATTTGTCTGTAGAAAATCCTTGCTGAACCCATAGTGTAAAATGATAAAGTCCCTATTCCATTGTCCAAAGATGATATTTTAAAAAGAGAGTACTCCTGTTTTTATAATTCCTGTCTTGGGGAATTTTATCTTTAAAATATTTTCATCTTAGGTGAAACAAAAGTCAAGAATCCTGAAGATCTGTCTGCAGAAACTATGGCAAAGTAAGTAACCAAACATTTCTTATACATTGCCTGGCTCTCGTCACTATTATAAACAGTACTATAACTTTATCATTTTCCTGGTGAGATTGTTGGGGAATAATTACCACAGGAAAATTTTACTTCTGTTCTCTTTCCTCTGCTTTTGGTTTCTCCTATTTAATCTTGAAAGAAACCTGCATCTTTCTTGTTATGTCCAGTGCAATGGTCATCATATAAAGCACTTGAAAATTCTTCAAGGCACAGTTTAGTTTGTGAAGGCTTTTGAGAAGTTTTCTTTTGTTGATGGAATTGCATAGAACTTGGATACCTGTTGTGGACTCATGCTTGCAAAAGTAGTTGTATGCAAGAGGCCTTGAGAGTATCTTCTTAAGGTATCCTGCACACATTCTTTGTCCTATGTCATAGAAAGATCAGAACATGATATTAAAAAATGGCAGTTATACCCTGGGCCTAAAGTAAAAAATGAATATAGCATATATAGTGGCTCTCAAAACTGCTCACTCATCAGAATCAGTTGAGAAGTTACTAGACATACAGATGACTTAGCCCTACTCCAGAGCTACTTCTAGCAGTGGGGTCTGAACATTTATATTTTGATGAAGTTCTATATAGGAATCTGATGGAGCCAGTTCAGTGACTCTTGTTTGGGAACCACTGACCTGTAGTGTAAATAGGATTGTCTAACCATTCTACTTTAATACATACTCTCTCAGGCATTTGGTCACTTTGGCCAAAAATACCTTGTCCTCTCTTACTTTAGCAGCTTTAATTTAAGAATAAACTTTTTCCTTCAGAGCCCAAACTGGTGTGGCAATAATGTTAATATTATTATTTCTTCACTATCCACCTGGAGATAATTAGTTTTATCACTATAATAGGTGTTATTTGTGTACTTCTTATCTGCCAACTTGCATTAAAGTATAAACTAAGCATTTATTAAGAATAAATCATTAACTTATTTTGTTTAATCATTTATTGAAACTAAATCCTCATTATTAACTCTGTAATACAGATATACCCTTTTACAGATGAGGAAACTGGCTCATATAGGTTGAATAACTGTATGAAGTCACACAGTAGACTGAATTTATGATCATTCAACTATAGTGCTTGGCAGAGAGAGAGAGAAAGAAATAATATGTATAATATGAATACCATTCCACTCAATGAACATATGCCTTAAAAACTATGAAAAGAGAGGTAAGAATCTGTTCCCCCAATTATTCCTGCTGCCTTTGTTAATATGAGAGCAATACACCCTCAAATAGTCAGGCCTGTTAGTGATACCTGTAGGAAGATCTGCGAATGATTCTTAAGGAAGTAAAGGGTTTCTTGACTTTTAACAAAAAAGTGAAATACATCATCTAAGTGTCCAGGCAGTCAGACATATTGATGATGGTGACTTGGTTGACATTCTACAGGAAATTGAAGAATTAATTGAGAACCTTAAGGAAACATTGACTAAATAATAATGTTTCAGTCTGGGGCTCATCAGGAGAGAGAAGCCACATAGTAATTTGAATAAGTAAAGTTGAATATAAAGAATTATTCACTATAAAAGGGGATTGTAATGAGAGATTGGTACTAAGAAGTGAAGAAAATGTGGCACATGTACACCATGGAATACTACACAGCCATAAAAAATGATGAGTTCGTGTCCTTTGTAGGGACTTGGATGAATCTGGAAACCATCATTCTCAGCAAACTCACAAAAGAACAGAAAACCAAACATCACATGTTCTCACTCATAGGCAGGTGTGGAACAATGAGAACACGTGGACTCAGGGAGAGGAGCATCACACACTGGGGGTAGTGGTGGGGGGGCTAGGGGAGGGACAGTGGGGAGAGGGGGAGGGTGGGGAGGGGTAACATGGGGAGAAATGCCGGATATAGATGAAGGGGAAATAGAGGCAGCAAACCACCTGGTTATGTATGCACCTATGCAACAACCCTGCATGACCTGCACATGTAACCCAGAACCTAAAGTAAAATTAAAAAAAAAAAAGAAGTAGTAAACAAAACTCTTACTAATGTAGGAATAGCAGATATAAGGAACAGCCACTACTCCCTTGGACTGAGGTAGTGCAGGCAGGGTTGAAATCTAGACCTTATTGGAGAATGCATGACTATGGCTTACCAGAGGTTAGAAATTGCTGAAAATCTGCTCTTTGGAACGTGACAGAATTCTGCCCTCTAGGATATAGGGAAAGCTGTTCATGGGGAGGTATCTCACCAGAGGCACTGGGCTACAAAACACTGGGTGAGGAAGGGTTAGAGTACTAGAGAAGCCACTTGTGCTGGAGGAATTATGCAGGAATTGGCAGGAGTTGAATACTGGGGAAGTTTTGTGTTTCTCTAGCACCCTCCATTAACATAGCCTAACATCATGCCTACTGGCAAGGGAAAAATACTTAAAGGCCTCAAATCTATTTTTGTAGAGCAGGCAATGAAGGATGAATTGGAGTTGAGGCAGTAAGTTGATAACTGGCACAAAAACTTTTTTTTTTAATGATAAAAATAATCCACAGTAGATGAAGATGACCAAGAATCAAAAGAGTGAACAAATTGGATTCTTGCTGAAATTATCTAAGCAGTAAGATATTTGTGTGATTTCTGAATTCAATTACTCTGTGAAAAAAAAATCTCAAAATGAGCATACTTGTATCAACTGCAGAACCTAAATACTACATAAGAAAGTATGTGAAAAAGCCAAAATTTGAGCTTGGGTCATTCTAATATTCCAGTTTCTGTGATACACAGTAATGCTTCTCAGAAAATTAGCCTAGTATTAAAATATGACAGAATCCCTTTAAAAAGCATCCACCAAAATTGTGATATATCCAGTTATAGCCTAGGTTTGTGGGTAACCCTTGCTACTTCATATTTATTGTATTTCTCTGGATTTTCAGGACTATCTCAAGTAAGGTACTTGTTGACTGAATGCTCTGCTTGACTTTAATAACAATACATTTCTCTTAGTGGTAGATGATCAAGTGATTGATCATAACTACCTTCTCCCTGGGTAAATATGCCTTTCCTAAGCTTAGACAAGATGTTCAGTTGGTATGTTTCAGACCTCTCTACCTTTGTGCATGAAGCAGATACTGCAGAACCCCTTCAATTCAGTTAATGTGTATTTTAAGGAGACTTGGACTTAGATAATTATCCATAGCATCCTTTTATTTTACTCATTATTTATCTGTTACCAACTAAAAGTTTCTTGGAATTATTGAAGACTTACCCTGGAAATTACATGTTGATATTTAATATAAACATGTTTTAAACTTTAGTCTTTTCTTAAAAAAAAAAAAAGTTTGCTCCCAAAATTATATCCTGTGTTGTTTTAGATTAGTTAATTGAGCATATAAGTTTTTCTGGTTTGTCATTTTAATATGCAGAATTAGCTCTGGAATACTACTTTTTAAAATTTTTTTAGAAACTGTATGTATAATAATTTCCTCTGTGTTACTTACTCTAAAGACCACTTATTATCTAATCTTTGTTCCTGATATTTTCCAGTAGTCTCTGAGCAAAGGCATCGTGGTTTTGAATTCATGGAATTACTCTGACTTCACAGTACCCTATGCCAAGGGGAGATGACTTTACCATTTATGCCTGAGGTGCAATTTTTTTGAATTTTTGCAGTCAGACCTTGGTGATGACCTTGAGCAGTAGGATATAAGTAACTCCCACATGCTTAGTGTCCCAGTAGTGGAACACTAGGCATAAATGGGTTAACCCATTGAAACATTGAAAATATGTTTCAGTGAGGTAACAAGAATCTGCAGCTCTTTTTATTTGGTAGAAATTGAATAATATTGTTATAGACTGAGTGAGATTAATTGATTAATACAGACCCTTGTAGACAGGGCTGCTAAAGGATTACATTAGGTGATGTTTTAAGAAAGTTTATAGCACAATTGAAAAAGAAGCACTGAATAAGTATTAGTTCTCTTTTCTTTCCTTCATATCATTTTTTGTCTTGCAGAGACAATTTTGTGTTAGTATAGAAGCAGCATTGGTGTCAAAGAAGCTTGGACTCTTCATCTTAACTATTTGTTATCACTTTGGATGAATGCCAGAATTGCTTCACTTTCTGACTTAAATTTAAGTCCGAAGGAATATTAAACTATTTGTTTTCACTTACAAAGTTTGATGGCCTCCTTATCTCCCATTCAGATTGTCTACAATTGCCAAGGCTACCCTATTCACTCCTGTAATTACTGTATGAGATTTTAAAAATCAGTTCTTACAGACCTAATAACATTTGCCTTTGCCATTATGAATACCGTAGAGACTATATGTGAAAGTCTGTGTTCCTACATTGATAGCTGCTATATTTGGTTAACACTGTGTGAGTGCTTATGGTATGTAGTGACACTCAGCAAGACAAAACTTTGTTTTGAAGTTGACTCAGCCACTCCCAAAAGAAGACAGTAGGTACGAGCCTAAAAAACAATAATAATAAGGCAGTAGAGTCATTGGGTCTCCAGAAACACACCTTACTGTTCTTATCCACCTATTGCGATAGCAAGGAAGGCCCACATGCAATTAAAAACCAAACTTCATACTTCAGTTCTCATTTTCAAAGCTTTAAAATTGGACTTTGTTAAACAGATCCACTCATAATTGAAGACTAGAACCAAAGCCAATAAAATGAGCTCTGAACACCTTTCTAGTTTCTCAGAGCACTGTGCTTATATTTATGTTCATCCTTCAAACAACTACCCATGAGAAATTGTAAATAATAATTAACATTTGCATAGCATTTTACTCTTTTGAAGTATTTTCTTGTTCACTTCTCAGTTAATCCTCAAAGCAATCCAGAGCAGTCAGTGATATTTTTGTCTTTTTTTTAATAGATGGTGAAACTCAGTTTCTGAGAGATTAAGTAACTAATGCAAGATCACTTAGTGAAAAACTGAGGCTAGGGCTCATCTTGTGATTCCACGGTTTACTAGATTATAATGCTTAATAAAATTTTTTTCCTGTTTTATAGATGGGAAAATTGAAACAGAGAAGTTAAATGCTATTTCCAGAGTTTCAGTCTTAGGTTCAAAATAAAGGTATATGTTTATGTAATTGTACTACATGTGTGGAACAGTGAAAGTGTGATATAAAGGAAAATTCAGTAATTTGGGTTCTTAGTCCTTTACCTACCATTTATCGGGAGAAATATGGCTACACATATTGATATTGGGAGCATGTTAGAAGGTTTACAGAAGTATGTTTGTAAGATGGCCCAATAGATTTTTACAGTTTCCCAGCACTGTTACAGACAAAAGGAAGGAACTGGGAAAGAAAACCGTTTTTACAGTGTTGTCAGAAAGCATTCTTAGCCCTTTTTCTTCTCTTTGCAGAGATGTTGGCAATGTGGTTGAAGCCATGTACGGGGACCTTCCTCCTCCAATTATGCTGATTGGACACAGCATGGGTGGTGCCATTGCAGTCCACACAGCATCATCCAACCTGGTACCAAGCCTCTTGGGTCTGTGCATGATCGATGTTGTAGAAGGTGAGTTTTCTTAGCACTGACCAAATCAGGATTTGACTTGTAAGAGACATCCATGGTAGATTATTGCCTTGTCTTAGTTTATTGTTGATTTCATTCATCTTGAAATATGTCCCTCTGTCTTTATATCTTCTTAAAGTTTATACAAGATAACCGTTTTTCCATGTCATCAAAAACTCTTCATTAACATCTTTTTATGGCTGCATATTCCAATCCTGTGTATATTCTATAATTGTATTTAGTTATATAAAAAGAAGCTGCCATGTCTTTTATGACCGAGCTTCAGAAGTCACACTGCTGCTTACAAATACAAGTCATCCTATTCAGTGTGAGGGCATGACATAAGGAAGTGAATACCCTAGAGGCAAAAATTATTGAGGGCCATCTTTATTTCTCTGCAAGCATCACTAAATTCTGTTGTCATCAAGAGCAGATATATAGTTGTTGACTCAGTAAGTGCAAATTCTCAGAATAAGTTAAATATATGGTTACAGTTTTTGTTTAATATCCAGGTACAGCTATGGATGCACTTAATAGCATGCAGAATTTCTTACGGGGTCGTCCTAAAACTTTCAAGTCTCTGGAGAATGCTATTGAATGGAGGTAACCAACAAATCTTTGTCACCTTTATTTAATCTGTTTGTTTGTTTGTTTGCTTGCTTGCTTATTTATTTATTTAGGAGACAAGGTCTCACTCTGTCACCCAGGCTGGAGTGCAGTGGCATGATCCTAGTTCACTGTAACCTTGAATTCCCAGTTCAAGCAATCCTCCCACCTCAACCTTCAATAGCTAAGACTACAGGTGCATTCCACCATGCCTGGCTAATTTTTAAATTTTTTGTCGAAATGAGGTCTTGCTGTGTTGCCCAGGCTGTCCTCAAGTAATCCTCCTGCTTTAGCCTAGCCTCAAGTAATCAAAATTCCTGGCCTCAAGTAATCCTCCCACTTTAGCCTTCAAAAGTGTAGGGGTTACAGGTGTGAGCCACAGTGCCCAGCCACTGTTGCCTTTATTTTAAATGTTAGATTGTAGCTTCTTTTTTTTTTTTTTTTTTGGAGACAGAGTCTTGCGCTGTCACCCAGGCTGGAGTGCAGTGGTACAATCTCAGCTCACTGCAACCTCCGCCTTCCAGGTTCAGACAATTCTCCTGCCTCAGCCTCCTGAGTAGCTGAGATTACAGGTGTGTGCCACCACACCCGGCTAATTTTTTTGTATTTTTAGTAGAGATGGGGTTTCATCATGTTGGCCAGGCTGGTCTTGACCTCCTTGTCTCAAGCAGTCTGCCCGTCCCCCTCAGCCTCTCAAAGTCATGGGATTATAGGTATTAGCCACTGCCCCGGCCCTTTTTCCAAACTCTTAAAATTTATTTGGTAAATATCTTTTTTCTAGTGCCTAAGATGTGTTAGTACCTGATCTAAGAACTGGGGGATGAATCAGGCTCATTTCGTATCATCAGAAAACTGGGGATGCAAACAAGGAAATGCATAAACACAACACAATGAAGGAAGCCAGGGGATATAGAAGAAGGGCACCTAATGCAGCCTGGGTATCATGGTAGGCCTTGTCTTAAAGTAGTTTTGTTTCTTTTGCCAGATGCAGGATAGGATAAGAGTTCTGTGTGTTAAATATTAAGATCTTTTGGGTTTCATGAAAGTCACTGATTTTTCTGAACCTGAAAATTATTATTATGAGGTATTTGGTAATTTTGTTTTTTATTCTGCTGAGTATCTGAATCAAATTAATGACCGATGGCCATTTTGGCTATTCCAGATTATTTTTTTAATGTTGAAATATAAGGCCAATGAATTACTGCTTTTGCTCTCATAGGTTTCCTAATGAAAGGCAGTGGGGGTATAGTCATTAAGAACCTGGGCTTTAGGCCAGGTATGGTGGTTCACACCTGTAATCCCAGTGCTTTGGAAGGCTGATATAGGAATATTGCTTGAGGCCAGGAGTTTGAGAACAGCGTAAGCAACATAGTGAGACCCTATCTCTCAAAAAAATTTTTCAAAAAAATTAGCTGGGTGTGGTAGCATGTGCCTGTAGTCCCAGTTACTCAGGAAGCTGAGGTGGGAGGATCATTTGAACCCAGAAGTTCAAGGTTACAGTGAGCTATGATCATGCCACTGCAGTTTAGCCTGAACAGAGTGAGACCCTGTCTCAAAAAAAAAAAAAAAAAAAAAGTTGGAACCTGGGCTTTCAGGTCAAACAGATACAAATTTCCATCTTGGTTACACCAGTCTGGCTGTTCTGAGGAAAATTGAATAGAAGAAGAAGTGGGGAATGAGGTGTGAAGTTGATTAGGAGACTATTGTAGTAATATAGAAGAGTAATAATGGTAAACATAGACTAGGATGGCAACAGAGAAAGAAAGAGAGTCATATTTTTATTGTATTTTCAAGGTAGAGCTGACAGGACTGGTTTATGGATTGGACGTTGGGAGAGAGATGGGGGCAGGCAGGAAGGGTCTTAAGGATGACTTCTAGGTTTTTAGCCCAAGCAATTGGGTGAATGGTAGAAACAGAAAGAAGTAGATATGGGAGCAGATAAGGGGCAGAGAATCAGTTTTGTCTGGATAAACTCAAATGCTTATTACACATCTAAGTGGAAATGTTAAGTAGGCAGTTGTATATTCTAGTTAGAAGAGGTTAAACTAGAGATAAATTCAAGAATTGTCAGCACATAGTTGATATTTAAAGGTGAAAGATTGAATGTAAAGACCTAGGAACTTTATAGGAAAAAGATCCAAGACTGAATCTTGGGATATTCCACAGTATTTAGAGCTTGGGAAGAAGAGGAAGACCCAAAAAAGAAACTGGAAAGGAACAGTTGATGAGGTAAAAGGAAAACCAGGTAAGTATAGCAAGTGTTTGTAGGAGGGAGAGAACAATGGTGTCAAATGCTGCAGAGAGATCAAGTAAGATGAGGACCAAGAAATAACCATTGGAATTGGCATGATAGGGGTAACCTTGACAAAATAAATATCAGAAAATAAATAGGAGATAAAAATCGGATATAAGTTGGGGAAAGGATGAAAGATAACAAAGTAGAGAAAGCAAGATAACTCTGTAGAGGAGCTTTGCTGCATAGGAGAGCAGAGAAATGGAGTAAAGCTAGTTAATGTGACATTGGGAATATTTTTAAAGGCTATATAGCAGAGTATGTTTGTGACGTCCGTGAGACAAAAAAAAAAAAAAGATGCAGAAGAGAGACAGTCTAACTGAAGGAAACAATATCCTTTCAGAAGCAAGAGGGGATGGGAACTAGTGCCCAAGGTTGGCTTAAAAGGAATAGAGGTACTTCATTTATTAAACAGGCATCAAGGCAAAGTATATTATTACAAATATTGGTAAATTTGTGGATTCATTTGATAGTTAAAAGATGAGGTAATAGTTCTGATTGCCTCTTTATATCATTAAATTAAGGAACAATGTAATTATCTGAAGAGGGGGGCTTTAAAATTTTGAATGATTTTTTTAACCTGAGAAATGAGATTTTTGTTTTTTTTCTGGTGTTTGCTTCAGGCAGTGTTTCCAGTTCCCCTGGGAATACAGTCATTTTGCTTTGCCCTTAGTTGTACTTAGGGGGACAAATGTGAGAAGACTAATTTATTCAGATAGCCTAAGCTCTGTAGCAGGGCATACAAGGCCCTGGAGAAGATGGTGCCTGCCTACCAATCCTATTCTGTCACACTCCCCCTTTACCTCCTCCTCCCTGCTTCTCCTTGCATCCAGTCCTCTAAAATCATTATCCTGCCAACTTCACATCACAGTGCCTTTGTTCACAATGTGCTCTCTGCCTAGAATGCTCTAACCAACCTCTTTTATTTTCTGGTTAAACTTCTTATCTATTCTCAGTTTAGCAGTGACCTTTGGGAAGCTTTCTCTGACCTCCTCATTCATGATAAAGTGCCTTCTTTGAACCTTGCTTTATTATGTTAACATTAAATGTGTCTTTTTCTCCCTACTGAATTATGTGCTTCTTGAATATAGGCCTGGCATATAGTATCCTCTTGATAAATATAGGCAGAACTGACATGGCTATGATGTCTTTACTTAATTTTTACTACCTAGCTTATAACCATGTAGCCAGGTGAGTAGTAGTGGCAATCTCCATAGTAAGAAACACTGGTGACTACTGCTTTTTATTAGGTCTCACATAATCTGATTTATTTGATTTCAGTGATTATTCATTTGATTTCAGTGATGTAATACAATGGATACTGAATAACTTTCTCTCTTCCTTCTTTTCTTTCCTAGTGTGAAGAGTGGCCAAATTCGAAATCTGGAGTCAGCCCGTGTCTCAATGGTTGGCCAAGTCAAACAGTAGGTCTCATTCTTCCCCCTTAGTCTGGTTAGAGGCTGAATCATGGTGAGGGAATTACAGATTGCTTGTTTTGTCTTACACTGATTCTACCCTTCTGGTAAATGCCTTCATTATTTTAAATAATTTTACAGTTGAGCTCAGTTGAGCTCAGTTGGGACAGATACACAGATTTTCTTTTTCCTTCTTTCCTTTCTCTCCTTCCTTTCCTTCCCTTTCTTTTCTTTTCTTCTCTATTTAATACTGGATTACCTTAGCAAAACTCTACGTGTAAAAAAGTGAAGAATCCCAGAGAGTAGACGTTAAAAATGGTGTTTACTTTAGTGATAGCAGCTGTAGTTTCATTCTAGTAAGTCTCCTTCTAAGCCAAACCTGGTTGTGAGGGAATTATAATAAAAAATCTCTGGCATAGCCTGAGTGAAAGCCAGATTCTTTGAGTGATTCCTTGGTAGATTCTAAGAGTGAGCTAAGATTATTTAGCCCAATTGATCTTTCCTGATAGAATTACATGGCATTCTGGGTATTGCCATATAGTCACAAAATAAAACTTTAGATGAATTGAGAAAATGTTGCCCAACAGAACAGACAGGTGCCTAGGAGTTACATGAAAATGATAGTGGCATTGAGTGCTTACTATTTGTCAGGTACTGTGCTAGGCATTTTATATGCACTGTCTCATTTTTAAAACCTTATATTATGGAAGAATTTCACACATATAGAATATAGTAATATAGCGGACCACAGTGTGCCCATTGTCCATTTTCAATGGTTATTAACCCATAACCATATCTTGTTTGTTTCATCTGTGCCCCTATGTATTTCCCCAGTGACAAAATATTTTGAAGCAAATTCCAAACAAATATAATTTCCTCTGCAAGATTCTCATATTATCTAAAAATAAGGACTCTTTAAACATCATCACAATGACATTGTTACACCTAAAAAATCGGCGATTCTTTAATATCATCAAATATCTAGTGAATATTCACATTTCTGATTGTCTCATAAATAATTTTTTATGGTCACAGTCAAAATCAAAATAAGTAGATAGATAGCAATTGGTTGATATACCTCTTATGTATCTTTTAATCTATAGGTTCCATATCTATCTATCTCTCTTTTTTGTTTCCTTGCAATTTATTTGTTGAGGAAACCTGGTTGTTTGCCCCATAGAATTTCCCACAATCTGGATTTGCTGATTGAATTCTCAGGCCATAATTTAACATATTCCTTTGTTCCTTATATTGTCTGTAAATAGTTAAATCTAGAAGCTTAGTTGGGTTCAGGCATGTTTGTTTTTTGTTGCTTTGGGATTTTGTTTGCAAGAATACTTGATAGGTGATGTTGTGTACTGCCATCAGGAAGTACATAATGTCTAGCTGTCTCTTTTAATGTCAAGAGCCATTGATGTTTGTTACCTAGATTCATTAATTCATTTGCACTATCTCATGTAATCCCTACAATACCTCTTTAAGATAAGTAGTGCTTTATAGATGAGGAAATAGAATTTCAGAGAGGTAAATTAGTTTCCCAAGATCACATAGCTAGTGGATGACAGAGTTCAGATTCAGACTTCTGTGTATTTGACTTCAAGACCTATATTATGGATTTTATGCCTAAAAGGGCAATTTTAGTAGAAATATCAGGCAGTCAAAATGCAAGACTTTGAATAAGCTGTGAGACTGCCCATTTACCAATTCCTAAATATTTTGAGACATCAAATTTGTTTAATCAGTAGTAAAGCATTTTACTTGGCATATATGCAGGTAGTTCAGTGATATCTTAATAAGTAAACCTATGTGTAGGAGAGTGTGTATGTGCATGTGTGTTAATTATCACATAGATAGCTGGAACTTTCCTGCCCTTTATGATCTAGGTGAAATTGCCTTGAACCTCCTAATCCGCAGGCTATAGAAATTCAAAGCATATGTTTCTTCGTTTCACTATTATTTTTTATCACATCTATACTGTATACTAGATGTGAAACTTGGCACCTCAAGTTTCCTATAAAACTCCTACTTAACAAAACATTTGTGAACATACACTTCACTGAAGGTTTGGCAGAGAAGACAGAGAGGGAGAAGTTATCATTCTTAAAAATCTGCTGACCCTTGAATTTATCCCATTCTCTTTTAATCTTGCTTGTTCTCTGTCTTCTTCCTTCTCTGTCTTTCTCAAGGGCAAAATAACAGATTCTTCTCTATCATGCAGAGCAAACCTTAGCACTAGCTGTTGCCCAGGCCCTTGGGAGTTTTTACCTTTAGAGCTCGTCAATGTATTTTTTCCATCAAGTTCTCTCTAAAGGAAGTGTGGTACCAGCTGTTGATATAATAATAATTTTTCTACCAAAGGTATAATAAAGAGATGCCTTTTTTTTTTTTGAGATGGAGTCTTGCTGTGTCACCCAGGCTGGAGTGCAGTGGCACGATCTCAGCTCACTGCAACCTCTGCCTCATGGGTTCAAGCAATTCTCCTGCCTCAACCTCCCAAGTAGCCGAGATTACAAGTTCGAGCCACCATGCCCAACTAATTACTTTTAGTAGAGACGGGGTTTTGCCATGTTGGCCAGGCTGGTCTCGAACTCCTGACGTCGTGATCCACCTGCCTCAGCCTCCCAAAAGTGCTAGCATTACAGGTGTGAACCACTGCACCTGGCCAGAGATGCCATTTTTAAGAGGAAAACAATTGGTTTGTTCAAATGGTTTCTGTCAGCTAATTAAAAAGTGAGGCCTTTTATCATTATGTTTGAGCCCTGTTCTACTGTAAGCAGGGTTCAGCAGAAAAGCACCATGCTTTGGAGTTAGTTGAGTCTGGATTTGCATTCCAGCCTTATCCACTTATGAGTTAGGTGATGCTGGACAATTTTCTAAACTCTTCAGGGCTACTTCATAGGATTGTTATGAAGATTATGTAAGATTATGCCAATAAAAGTCATGCCTGAGGAAATGGTTGCTCCCTTTTTATGGGTCAGTATTGGTGCAATAACTGGAAACCAGCCCTTAGAGTATAGTAAGACATTGGTCATGATTTTCCACAGCCCTGTAAATACATAATCCTATTTTCCTGCTAGGATGATTATTAAGGTTTAGCTAACATTTGATTATAAAAGGCTGTAAGTATGAGTATCTCTGAGATAATCTGTGTATGGAAAAAAGGTGTATAATAGCACTTTTTAAAAAATCTAGGTGTGAAGGGATTACAAGTCCAGAAGGCTCAAAATCTATAGTGGAAGGAATCATAGAGGAAGAAGAAGAAGATGAGGAAGGAAGTGAGTCAATAAGCAAGAGGAAAAAGGAAGATGACATGGAGGTGGGTAAAGGCTTGCTTTCTTGAAAAGATGCGGTATGGAATGGTTCAAACTGTGTGTGGGTGGGGAAGGGGTGATACACTGTTCTTTTGGCTTACTATTAGATATTTTAGAAAACAAAGACACTATCATAAGAGACACTTAACTATAAAATATAAAGCGCTGTTGATAGCTCTGACCAATTGGAACATGAAACTTACACTATATACCCTCCCCTAAAACAGACTGCTTTCACACTTGTACTTCTGTTCCTGTATTTTCTCCCATGAGAAAAATTCCATTTCCTACCAGTCTCCTCTAAGCTTATCCAGATCTTACCCTGTCCATCTATCTCTCAAAGTTTATCTCCTTGAGGAAGCTTTCTTTCATTTTCTTTTTTTTTTTTAAGAAACTGGGTTTTGCTATGTTGCCCAGGCTGAATTCCTTGGCTCAAATGATCGTCTCACTTCAGCCTCCCCAGTAGCTGGGACTACAGGCACATGCCACCACACCCCGCTTCCTTGGGGAAACTTTCTGACCTCAGTTGATATCACTCTGTTTCCAACACAGCACTGAAAGTCTATATGATACACATTAGCACTTTCTTTTTTGAAGCTGTACTTAATTCATAGAACTGGTTTTATAAGTCATACTCAGAAATACTGTGGTCCTTTGCTAGTCATGTGTTGACTCATGTTGTCCTCTGTGCAACAATTGTATTTCAAACAATCAAAAAATCTGTATTTTGTGGCAAGAACTGATGTTCTGCATGAATTTCCCTCTGCATTTAGCTAAGGTTGTATAAATAGTGTGTTGTGAGTACTTGCTAGGCAATTGATTTGAGGATAGTAGTGGAAACAGTGCTTTTTTCTTGAAAATGTTTAGTGATCATGAACAGCAGACTAGGGATGGATTCGATTATAAATATCTTACTAATGGCAGGTAATAAACGTGTAATGACCTACTCCTTTGCATTTGGAGATACTGCTGTTAGTAAGAAGGGGAATGCATTTTTAAACAGTTTTTTAAATTTGAGGATCTCCTTGCCATATTTTAAAATCAGTGATCAGAAATGTAATACTTTATTCCTCTTTAGAGTTCACAGAGGTATAAATAACGCATGGTCTATTTGGTCCTCCCAACACCTTATGAGGTGTAGAAAGATCTTTTCTCCCATATTACCCTGTAGAATCTGAGGCTCAGAAGTTAAGAGACTTGCCTAAGGTAATCAAGCAGGTATTTGGTAGATTTGAGACTCTTAATATAATCAGTTTTTACCCCTTATGTGCTAAGCACTATGCTGAATGCTTCATATTTTCATCTTGAATTCTCATTTGAGTTCTGCATTGTAGATATTGTCACCACTTTATAACTTAGGTACAGATACTTGCCCATGGTCACACATGAAAGTTAGAGATAAAAAACACCTAATCCTCAATTTTTAATTCTAACTTATTTTTCTTTGTATTTTTTTATAAGCCCAATTATGTGGTTTTATAAACTCCAGCAGTTCTGTTGAGAGGGAAAACTGAGGCACATTAAGTAATAAGGAGTGTCTCTGAGTATTCACTCCCCATTTCTCCCTAACTCTCCCAGCCTAGGCAACCGCTAATCTACTTTCTGTCTCTATAGATTTGCCTAGTCTGGACATTAAATATAAATGGAACTATATATGGTCTTTTGTGACTGGCTTCTTTTCCCTTAGAATAAAGTTACCTTGGTTCATCCGTATTGTAGCACATCAAATATCTCATTTCTCTATCTGGTTGAATAATGTTCCATTGTATGGCTATACCACAGTCTTTAATCCATTCATCACTTGATGGACATTTGGGTTGACTCCACTTTTTGTCTATTATGAATAATACTGTTATGAACATTTCTGTGCAACTTTTTGTGTATACATAGGATTTTATTATTTGTCTTGGATACACAGCTAGGAGTGGAACTGATGGATCATATAGTAACCATATTTAACCTTTTGAGGAACTGACCGTTTTCCAAAGTGGATGCACCATTTTACATCCCACTAACAGTGTATGAGTGTTACAGTTTCTTAGTATCCTTGCCAACACTTGTTATTTTCTCCCTTTTTGATTATAGCCACCCTAGTGTGTATGAAGTGGTATCTCATTGTGGTTTTGATTTTCATTTTCCTAATGACTACTGATACTGAGTTTCTTTTCATGTACTTATTGTCCACTTATATATTTTCCTTAGGGAAATGTTTGTTCAGATACTTTGCCCATTTTTTACTTGGGTTACTTGATTTTATTACTGAGTTGTAAGAGTTATCTATATATTCTAGATACAGGTCCCTAATTTGCAAATACTTTCTCCCATTTCTTGGATTATCTTTTCACTTTTTTGATGGCATTTTTAGCTGTACAGACATTTTTCATTTTGATGAAATTCAATTTATCTGTCTTTCCTTTTGTCCCTTGTACTTTTGGTATTATATCTAAGAAGTCTTTGCCTAAAAGTCATGAATATTTATGCCTATGTTTTCTTCTAAGAATTTTCTTGTTTTAGGTCTTACATTTAGGCCTATGTTCATTTTGAGTTAATGTTTGTGTATGATATCAGGGATGGAACCAACTTCATTCTTTTGCGCGTTGATATCCAGTAAACAGCCTGTCCTGGCTTCATTTATTGAAAAGACTCCTTTTCCCTATTTAATTGTCTTAACACCTTTGCTAAAAATCAGTTGACTGTAAATGTTAGAGTTTATCTCTGGACTTTTAATTCTATTCCATTAATTTATATGTCTACCCTATGCAAGAATGACACTGTCTTCGTTACAAGACAGTTGTATATCTTGAAATCAGACAGTGTGTAAGTCCTCCAACTTTGTTCTTCTTTTTCAAGGTTATTGACATTCTATATTATTTCAAAATTTTTAAATACTTGTTTATGTGCCGGACCACGCTCCTGTTGTTTTACATGCACGAGTATCTTTAGCACATCCTTACAATTCTTTCAGATCTTGTGTTGCCAGTTTTACAGCTAAGAAAGTTAAGAAGTTAAGTAACTTTCCCAAGGGATCCACAGTTATTAGTTAATAATGGCTTTGGGACGTGGATTCAGTCAGATCTGACTGACACAAAGTGTTGTTTTTAAACACTTTTCCAGTAAAACATTTTGAGATAATGCAAGGCCTGCAGTGGATGCCCTTGTGTAGAGAACTGCATCTTACCCAGGTAAACATCCCAGAAAGATCGTTAGCTAACTTCTGTTTCTCCCACCCAACAACAAGTGGATCTCATTATATCAGTCTGCTTTATTACCATTTGTCACAGCATCTAATAGGGATCTAAACTTAACTTTATGATCAAGCTCTTTGGAGAAAGGATTTATTTACAATAACCTAAATACAGGAGCAATCCTAATTCTATCCAGAATTTTTTCTTTGGTTTTGCAAATTTTAAGATTTGAGATGAACTGTTTATATATATGTATACATATATATATATATATATGTATATATGTAAATATATATGGAGTATATATATGTAAATATATATATATGGAGTATACATATGTATATATATGGAGAATATATATATATAAAACTCTGTGGGGGTTCTCTTACCTTAAATTTGTCATTTGCCTATGAAGTCCAGTATGCATGTAGGAGGGGCTTATGAGATTATGCCTTATCTCTGACAGTGGACCTGATCTCTTAGAAATGGCTCATTAAAGGAAAGTGTTGTGGGAAATAGGACAGGCTGAGGTTCCAAGCTGAAATGGCAGTAAGCATTTCCTTTAAAGTGTCCTACCCTAAGTGGGGGTAAATATTAACAGTGGAGAATAAAATTAGTTGTTTCGTGAGAATATTTGAATTATAAGGTACCTTTATGTCTGTCTCCATGTCTCCTTTTACTGATGGAAAACTAAGGTTCAAAGAAAGGAAGGGACCTGAGGAAACCAGTGGCAAAGATAGGACCAGAAGACCCAAGTTTCTTGACTTCTCATCCAATGATCTTTTTCTTTTCTTTTTTTTTTTTTAACTGTGATAACCGTGACATAAAATGTTTAAGTATACGGTTAAGTAGTATTAAGTATATTCATGTTTTTGTGAAACATCTGAGATTTTATGCCTGTTAAACAACAACTCCCCTTTTCCAAAACTCCTCCAAAGGCCCCTGGTTATTACCATTCTACTTTCTGTTTCTATGTTTGACTATTTGAGATACTTCATATAAGTGAGATCATATAGTATATGTCTTTGTGACTGGCTTATGTCACTTTGCGTAATGTCCTCAAAATTCATTCCCTATGCAGCATGTGATAGCATTTCTTTCCTTTTTATGGCTGAATTATATATGTATATACCACATTTCATTTATTCATTCATCCATCAGTGGCCATTTGAGTTGCTTCCACCTCTTGGCTGTTATCCATAGTGCTGCTATGAACATGGGTTTGCAGATATCTTTGAGACTCTGTTTTCAATTCTTTGTATATGTACCCAGAAGTGGGATTCCTGGATCATGTAGTAGTTCTATTTTTAATATTTTGAGGAACTGCCTTGATGTTTTTCTTGTTGGTTGAACCATTTTACAACTTAGTGCACTAGGGTTCCAAATTCTTTATATCCTCACCAACACTTACTTTTCTCTTTTTTGATAGTAGTTATCCTAATGGGGGTGAGCATTTATTTACCGATTAGTGATGTTAAGCATTGTTTCATATGCTTGTTGGCCACTTCCTTATCACCTCTGGAGAAATGTCTATTCAAGTCCTTTGACCATTTTTTAATCAGGTTACTTGATGTTTTTGGTGCTGAATTGTAGGAGTCATTTATATATTCTGAATATTCATCCGTTATAAGATACATGATTTGCAAAGATTTTCTCCCATTCTATAGACGTACCATTTGTCTATTTTTGCTTTTGTTCACTGCTTTTGGTGTTATAGCCAAGAAATCATTGCCAAGTCTACTGTCCAGCTTTTCCTTCATGTTTTCTTCTAGGAGTTTTATAGTCTTAGTGTTACATTTAGGTCTTTAATCCATTTGAGTTAATATTTGAATATGGGATAAGCCCCCAGCTTCATTCTTTGGCATATGCATATCTGTTTGGTTATCCTAGTACTGTTTGTTGAAGAGACTGTTCTTTCCCCATTGAGTGGTCTTAGCACTCTTGTCAAAAATCATTTGACCATTTATGTGAAGGTTTATTTTTGGACTTCCACTAGTCTATTTGTCTTTATGCCAGTACCAAGCTGTTTCAATTACTGCATCTTTGTAGCTGGAGAGTGTGAGTTCTCCAGTTTTGTTCTTCAAAATTGTTTTGGCTAGTCCGTGTTTCATGAGATTCTATATGAATTTTAAGATGATTTTTTTCTATTTCCTAAAAAAAGCTATTGGAATTTTGATAGAGATTATGTTGAATCTGTAGATTACTTTGGGTAGTATGAACATCTTAAGCATCCAGTGATCTTTAACATAATGTGTTACTGTCTTGTGCTCACTTTTAGATTTTCATATTGTGGTTGATTCAGTATATTTATTTCAATTATAATGTTTCAGATATTTCAATGGCATAGAAAACTATAGAGAATTATTTATTTTTTCAACCAATATTTGATTGCATACTCTGTGCTTATCTACTATCAAGATTTAACAGATGTTGAGGTTTTGTCATATTTGTCTCGTATTTCCTTTCAAAAGTACTATTGCAGGAACATTGTATCATTATCATAAAATATATGAAAAAACGCTGTGCTAACACATCAACCTATTTTCAGTTTCCTTTTCAGTTCTTTACTATAAGTATGCCACATTTTTCCAGTAGTAATCCTAACTTAGATGACATGTTGTAATCTGTTACTTGCTTATATTATAAGCATTTTTTTCATACTGAAATATGTTCTTTGTAGTTATTCTGTTGATGAAACATCCTTTTGCCAACCAAGTGTAAGAAACATTTAATCTTGGCGCTACCATTTACTAGCTTTGTGATCTTAAGAAAGGTTCCTAAGTTCACAGAAACTAATAGGAATAAAAAGTAAACTCATAATTATCTTAAAATGAATATTATAATGACCCATACAACAAGACTGTTATTAAGGATTAAATTTATATTAAAATGTCTAGGACTCAGTAGGTCCTTAATAAGTGCTAGTTTCCTTCCCTTTCCTTTTCCCAGAGATCTAGTTTTTAATCCTGTTCCTCCAGGGGTTACCCTCAGAGACTCAGAACTTACTCTTATTCCTCCAGACTAAGAAGGACCATCCATACACCTGGAGAATTGAACTGGCAAAAACAGAAAAATACTGGGATGGCTGGTTCCGAGGCTTATCCAATCTCTTTCTTAGTTGTCCCATTCCTAAATTGCTGCTCTTGGCTGGTAAGTATATATGTGCATGTATTAGTGCAGGCTGCTGTAACAAAATACCCTAGGCTGGGTGGCTTAAACAATAGAAATTTATTTTCTCAGTTCTGGAGGCTGGGTGCCAGCGTGGTCAAGTTGTGGTGAGGGCTCTCTTCCTGGCTTGCCTTCTCTCTGTGCCCTAATATTGCCAAGAAAGAGTGAACCTGAGCTCTCTGGTGTCTCTTCTTTTAAGGACGTTAATTAAGGATGTTCATCCTATGTCAGAGCCCTGCCCTCATGACCTTATTTAAACTTTATTATGTCCTTACAGGCCCTAGTTCCAAATATAGTCACATTGGGAATTGGGGCTTCAACATGAGTTTTAGGGGGACACAACTCAGTCCCTAGCAGTGTTGGTATACTGTCATCCCAATATGACCTTGTTAAAACTTCTCACCCAATGAGTAGTGATTTCCAGAGTAGAGTACCTTCATTATTCATCTATGCCTTTTCTCCTTCCCACACCCAATCTCTAAACCTAACTAAGCATAAGCATTCATCTAAGCATTAGGATGACCTAATTCTGGCCTGACCTTTCTTCTTGGACAAGCCCAAGTCCTTCTTAGCCTCGAGCTATACAAAGTGGTATAAGGATATTCTGAGTATCATGACAATCAAAATAGTAAACCCTGTTTTCAGAACCAGTTTAAATTAACATAGTAATTATAGGGGAATCTCAACCTGAAAAGTTTCATCTAGTGGTGAGCATATGCTCTGGGAGTTAGGATTGATATAAACATGAATTGAGAATTTCATGTTTACAACTTTGTAACACTTTTTACTTAGTACTTGAACAGCAAAATCTATTTCACAATGAATTCTCTTGTTTTCTAGGTGTTGATAGGTTGGATAAAGATCTGACCATTGGCCAGATGCAAGGTAAGTTATCAAGAAATTATGCCCCTGGATCCTTTTCTGAGGAAAGGCTGATAGGGCAGTTAGCATTCTGAGATAGTGGTATAACAGAAAAAGCATGAGCTTTAGAGTCAGACCCAAGTTGGACATCCTCCTCTACTCCTGACCCACTATATGATTATGGGCAAGTATTTCCCTTTTCTGAGCTTTAATTTGTTAAAAAAAAAATCCATCCAAAAATGAAGATTATAATACTACCTATATCTCATTTATAAGAGTTAAAACGAGGCAATGTGTTTAAAAATTATAAAGTACTGTATAGGTGTATGATACTCTGAAAGGAGATAATTCTGACTACTGGTCAGTTTTTTTGTTTGTTTGTTTGTTTTGTTTTTTGAGATGGAGTCTCACTCTGTTGTCCAGGCTGGAGTACAGTGGCACAATCTCGGTTCACTGCAACCTCCACCTCCCAGGTTCAAGCAATTCTCCTGCCTTGGCCACAGGCATGTGCCACCACACTGGCTGCTAATTTTTGTATTTTTAGTAGAGATGGAGTTTCACCATTTTGGCCAAGCTGGTCTCTACTCCTGACCTCAAGTGATACGCCTGCCTCAGCTTCCCAAAGTGCTAGGATTGCAGGTGTGAGCCACCACACCTGGCCAGTATTTTTATTATTGTTAGAATTTTTAGGAAAGGGAAAGGCTCAAGATAATCCAGACATAAAAAGGTATGTCTCTTTAGAAGACAGCAGGTAAGATGGTAAAAGCAAGGTCTCTGAAGTTCAGAGAACTGGGTTTTGAATACTGCTTTTCCAGTAATTTTTTGACTCTGGGCAAGTTATCTGACTTGCCTCAGCTTTAGTCTTCTTAATCTGTAAAATGAAAAAACTGATGGCAGCCTCAAAAGGATCGTGAGGTATAATGAGTAGGAAAGTGACATGCTGAACACTGTATAGATGCATGTATGTTAGCTAGATGACAATAGAGGCGGCAGGTCCAATTCTGTGGGGGCTCTTGCTTTAGTACAGGTAAAAGACCCAGTGAAAGTGAAGTCAGTAGGCATGCAACTTTTGGGTTATGGGAAGAAGAGGTGCCAACTCCAAGACCAAAGTTTCAAGCTCAAGTAGAATCTGTTCTAGACCTTTCTTCTCTACTTACTTTCCCTGGACAATTTCATGGCCTCCATTTACACCCTGATGACTCCCAAAGCTAAACATACAACACACCCCTCTCTCCTGAGAGGTCTAGTCCTGGCCCATGCAGCAAACCTGCTGGATGTCTCATGGGACTCTCAAACTGTTCTTTTAGCCATCCTCAAGCTTTCCACAGCAAAAGGAGCTATATTCCCTCATCATAGTTGTTCAAAGTCTCTTGACTATAAAACTGTAGTCCCAGACCCTCATGCCTTTGCCTTCCTTTAACTACATTGTATCATGAGGCCTAAACAGGACCATGAGCTGGGACTGTGTGATTTTTTTTCATGGCACTGATGTTGGTAATTATGGGCATAGACACTTATTTAAGTAGATACTTATAAGTGTCTAAGCCCATAATTACCAACATCAGTGCCATGAAGTTGAATCTAAGACACTTAAATTCAATTCAAGAAACTTTCCTAGGCACCTTCTCTGTGTAAGACGCATGCATGATACTGGGCAGACAGAAGAATCAGACATGGCCCCTGATACTGCCTGAAGGCAGTTGACATGGACTGGGATAGCATTTGAAATCACTGTTGATCACCAGCCTTGGAATCAGACAATCCTGAGTTTGAATCACTGTTAATATTTCTGCAGCATGAGTGAATTGCTAACTTCTTTAATTTTGAGTTTCTTCATCTATAAAATAGAGATAATGATATATCTCAGTACAGTTATATGAAGTTTAAATGGAAAAAAATGTGGGTAGTCTAACAAATGATGCCTTTCATTACATCCAGGAAGTAATCATGATTCTTTACGAGATGCCCTCCTGTATCCTCAGTATAGATTATACTAAGACCACCTTCTGATTTAATGAAAGCCTCCTATGAGTATAGAGAGTAAATGGCGAGGATAAGGAACATCCCACAAAACAAAGGGAAATGGCTAAGTCTGCATAGATTCTAAACCACAGCTATCCCAGCACTGTGTTCAAACCAGCTGATTTAGTTATAGAATCCTGGAAAACTACCACCTATTCATAGTACAACTTGGGTAATTTAGGCTCTCTGAACCTAAGGCTCCTAATCTGTACAATCTGAAATATTCCCACTTCATAGAATAATTGCAAGGATTACCCCTGAGCATGTTATTTTATGTGTACCTGGCTCAGTGTTGTTGGTGTATGTGATTTCTCCCTGATTATACCTACTCTTCCAAAGAGAAATGACAAATGCATCCCTAGTCATTAGAGCTGATATAACAGAAAGAACAGGGAGATTGGAGTAGTACGTTTTGGATCTGGTTATTTGTTCATCATTCATTCACTAAAGACTTAACACTTGTGTTGGGTCCTATTAGGGACATAGAGCAAGTAATAACAAGTAATAATCATTCCCTGTTCTTTTTTTGAGATGGAGTCTTGCTCTATTGCCAGGCTGGAGTGCAATGGCACAATCTTGGCTCACTGCAACCTCTGTCTCCCAGGTTCAAGTGATTCTCCTGCCTCAGCCTCCCAAGTAGCTGAGACTACAGGCGCATGGTACCACGCCCAGCTAATTTTTTTGTATTTTTAGTAGAGACAGAGTTTCACCATGTTGGCCAGGATGGTCTTGATTTCTTGACCTTGTGATCCACCCACCTTGTGCTGGGATCACTGGTGTAAATCACCACAGCCAGCCTCATCCCCTGTTCTTACGGAAATGACACACTCCTGGGGAAGCAAGCACCAGTGGCATGTAAAATGTAAACTTATTTGAAACTTACAAGAGGGCCATGTGCTGCTCTGTGTTTGGATCCAAATGCATTAACAACAGTACTTTAGGAGCTAGAACGGAGAGGTGACTAGGCTCGAGCACCCAGAGAGAGGCAGCTTACTGAAAGAGGAGGGGCACAGGCTGGACTTTACTAAATGGGATCATCTTATTCCTCTACTAATTAACTAAGTGGCCTTGGGCAAATCACTTCACTAATCATGGCCTCATGATTGCGTTTCATCACCTCAAAAAAGAATTTAAGTATTTTTGTGCATAATTGTATAGGGTAGATGTTGAGAATCAACTTTAAAAATGGATAGAAGAATACACTGAACACTTGTTGAATCCTATGTAACTGGGGTAAGAACCACAGAATGTAATGACCAGAAGAACTTTCAAGCCCTTTCCTTTATTTTATAAATAGAGAATCTGAGGCTGAGAAAATCTGCTCTCTCTAACTATGGGGGCTCTGGGTCTCATATTCTTTAGTCTCCTTAGGGATCTTCTTTATCAGTCATTTCTGATCATTTTTAATCATTGTCACATTAGGTATGAGCTTATAGTGTTCTATAAGACAGTCTGAGAAAGTGCTTAGTACAAAGCCAGGTGCATGGTTTAGTGCTCAAATGGTAACTTATTATTGTAATAATAAATTTTGAGTCCTTAACATAGTTTACAAAATTCTTAATGGTATGGCCCCTGCTTACCTCTCCAGCCTCATTGTTAACCACTCTCATAAGCATCATGCCAAGCTGCTTTTACTCCTAGCCATTTCAAGCCTTCTTTCCTTCCTGGGTCTCTCTTGGATTGTGAAGCTCCCGTTGTTACGCTCGTACAGCCCCATGTGCCCAGTTTTATCATAGGAATGACATATTGCATTAAAATGTTGGTTTTTGTGTTTTACTCCCCTACTGGACTGTAAATCCCTTGAGGACAAGAACTGTTTCTTCTATGTGTCCCTGGCCCAAAGTAAATGTACACTAAATAGGACAGAAGGAAAAAGTAAAGGGAAATGATTGGCACAAGGTTACAATTTCATGTATTACCATCCTCAGCAAAGACTTGATAATTGGGTCCAGAGTATTGAGGTGAGGTTGGAAATGGGGAGGTCCTGGGCTCCTGGAATAGCCTATGAGACTGCAGCAGTAGTAGGGAGAGGGCTCTTTTAGTCCCTGAAGTTGCCTTGCTTTGATTCGTCCCCAGGAAAGTTCCAGATGCAGGTCCTACCCCAGTGTGGCCATGCAGTCCATGAGGATGCCCCTGACAAGGTGAGTCTGGTGCTCAATGACTGTAAAAAGACAACTGTGAGAATAACCCTGGATGCCACAGAAGACAAGTCCCTGAGTCTCAGCCTGCATTGCCTGCAACAGCTGCTGTGGAGCCTATGTAGATGCAATTGCACCAGCTCTCCAAACTCTCCCTGGCAGCTGCTTATGGCATTGGCTTTGCGTGTATGTGCTGAGGAGCTACTGGCACTCTGCTGTTTCATCCCAGGGCCCTGTGGTTAAGATCTTAAGTTCTGCTTCTCCAGTACTCCCAAAAGCCAGATGAAAGAGGGATGATTAGGGTAGAAACTACTCCCTAAACCACAGAAATGGTTAAGGAATTAATACAGGCTTCTCCTATGGGAAAACACCATTTTGTAACTCTAAGGGCATAAATAAGCCCTTCATGTCATTTCTCTTGAGCTCTCTGGAGCTATCCCTGACAAGGATGGTGGGGAGGAGTCTCCTAGCTCTGCTAGGGAGGGCCTAGGTCCTTTTTATTTAAAGCCACTCAGAGCTGTGGGTGGCATGAGGGCACCATAGAGCCTAACCGTCTAACAGAAGCCCACAGCCCAAGGCTCAGCCCCGTCACTAACCTTCATACAGCTTGGAATATCTCTCCCTTTTCCAGGTAGCTGAAGCTGTTGCCACTTTCCTGATCCGGCACAGGTTTGCAGAACCCATCGGTGGATTCCAGTGGTAAGGCGGTCCAAGGGTTTAAGAACCCCAGCAGTGCTGGCCAACTCCAACAAACAGATACTTGCAGGACTATAAATACCTCTGCTTTACAACCCTGCCTGGTTTGGTCACCATGCCTTTCTTCTTCTTCAACAAAGAGCCTGGCATGTCTGTTTCTACAAAACCATGGTTGGTTCTTTCTTTGTGCTGTGGTCCAGTGGGTTGATGCTAAGGTTGTGATTAAATTGTGCCTAGTCTCTCACTCCCCACTGTGATGTGCATTTCTTCTTGAGGTGCCCCTTTGAGGAGGCTGGGATAGGAATCAGTCCTTTTCCAGGCTCTTAGAGAAGTTTTATTTGCCCTTTTCTGCCCTGCTGCCAAGGAAAGCTGGGCAGGCCATGGAGCAGGGCTTTTTTTTTTTTTTTTTTTTTTTTTGAGATGGAGTCTTATTCCATTGCCCAGGCAGGAGAGCTGTGGTGTGATCTTGGCTCACTGCAACCTCTGCCACCTGGGCTCAAGTGATCCTCATGCCTCAACCACCCAATTAGCTGGGATTACAAGCATGCCCTACCACACCTGGCTAATTTTTATGTTTTTTTTTAGTAGAGATGGGGTTTTGCCGTGTTGGCCGGTCTGGTCTTGAACTCCTGGCCTCAAGTGTTCCACCCACATCAGCCTCCTAAAGTGTTGGGATTACAGGCATGAGACACCGCGCCTGGCCTAGAGAAGAGTTTTCTACGGTGTTGCAGTGTCTTCCCATGGCCAGCTACTGAGCAAGGCGGGAATGGAATGGGTGCTTCTGCCAGGCTTGCTTTCCCTCCCTTTCCAAAGCTGGCAGAGTATTAGTCACTCTACAGGGGTGATCCTGGAAGCTCTAGAGCAGGGTTTTCAACCTCAGTGCTATTGACATTTTGAGGTGGATAATTCTTTATTGTGGGGACTGTCCTGTGTGTTGTAGGATATTTAGCAGTATCCCTGGCTTTTACCCACCCGATACCAGTAGCACCCCTCCCATACACAGTTCTGACAACCAGAAATGTCTCCAGATTTTACCAAATGCCTCAAGGGGGGCAAAATTTCCTCCAGTGAGAACTGTTGGTCTAGAGGAAGAAACAGGGCCAGGCCACTCATCCTAGGAAGCTCTTCATCTGATTAGGGAAACACAGTTGGGCTCTTTGTTGAGGAGAAAGAAGAGAGGCATGTTGACCCAAACCAGCTGGTCCTGGCCCACCTCAGCCAGCTCCTAGTCTGTACTGCAGAAGGCCTTTGATCCTCAGAGAGCCCACAACCCTGATGAGGAGTCATTCCTACCATTGGAAAGTCTCTTCTCTGATTTTGGTGAGGGTTCAGGGGAACTTGTTCCCCACTCTCAGAAAGTTTGAAGAAGAAATATTGAAGAAAAAGAAACAGCTTCTGTCTTAGAGAATGCTGAATTCTAGGACCTGAGAGATGAGAGTGTCAGGGCAGGGTAAGCACTGGAGACGATGGCAGGACCCTGGGACAGTGAATCACAGAAGCAACACTCCTATGCTGAGCCACCCCTCTAACAACTGATCATTGATGGATCCCAGAAACCAACAATAAAGACTTAATTTCTCTTCCTAAACAGTGTTTGACAGGGGCCCTTAGACCATTTGCAGCCTTGGTCAAATGAGCAGTACACTGAGAACAGACCCTGGGTCTAGCTCTGGTCAGGGCTGTGAGATGGGACATATTTGCAAGGGCCTTGATGGTCATTAGAGAGGGCTTCCTGGAGGAGACAGGTTAAGTAAGGGAAAGCTATTGATAGTTACATTTGTTTTTCCTTCTTCCGCAGTGTGTTTCCTGGCTGTTAGTGCTGTCCACTCCTCCCTCAACATTGAGCTCTGTTGTAAATGCATCGCACCAGAGGCCACTGTGATGCCGCTGTCTCTTCCTTCCCTTCCTGCCCAGCCATGTGACACTGGCTCTCTGTAGACCGGCACCCCAACCTTTTCATGTATTCTGCCAAAAGCATTGTTTTCCAGGGCCCTTGACCAACATCGGCTTCCCCAGTCCAGGACTCCCCTGCTCCTTCCCCTTCCCTGTACTGGGGTAGCTCCTGCCTGTTCTCCCTGCATTGCCTAGGGTGAAGCCTCCAGATTTGCCATACTGAGTCCCTATTCCTAGCATCAGGCGATACACCTGAGTCCAAATGTCTTCCCAGGCTCAGGGACCTCCATTCCTTGAGATTGTCTTGGCATGGTCCATCCAGCCCTACCTCATGGGATGGACAGTGCCTCAGGTGGTTTTTATTTTTCCCTCTGAAATAAAACACTAGTCAGGTACCATTTTATCCCAGTCTTACTCTTGCAGGTTTGGAAGACCAAAAGAGGCCAAGATCCCATCCTTAGGTACAGGGAGAGGTAGTAGTGGATAGCATCACAAGAAACCAGCCTAAAATCAGGTCCAGCCAGTCCAAGCACATGGCCTCCCATCTGAGAGAGCCCACTGTCCCACTCCCACATGTCTGGGCACCTGCCCTGGGCTGAGGCCAGGCTGCTCCAGGGTCCTCTTGAGCCCTCACGTGCCACAGAGCAACCCAGGTTAAATACAGCCCATGCACAAAGCTACAGGCTAAAACCTATGGAATTGTTTTTAATCATCAAATTCAACCATTTCCATAACTGGTTCCTGGAGGTGTGTAGTACCCTCTTGCCTCTTCAAACCTACAGCTTCTCTTTGCCATTTGTGGATTTCACGTCACTCCACATAGAAATGTTACAGCCTGGCATCCCAGTCTTTGCCTTCTTCCAGCTGCCTTGACACAGCACTGAGGCCTGTCCCTATTGCCCAGGCACGCCATTTCCAAGGGCAGGAAGGGGCAGCGTCCTGAAGCCCATCTTTTCTGTGACTGTCTTAGGTGATGTATAGCCCCCTCCACCTTTCCACTCAACAACTTCCCACTCCTGTCCTGCTGCACGGTCCGGAATCTGGGACCTACTTTGTTTTTTTGTTATTTATGACCTTGTTTAAAGAAAATAAATATCTCCCAACCTTTATTGGCCTGTTCTTTCTCTGTGGAGTTGTCCTTATTTCTGCTGACATAAGGGCAAGGGACAGCTCATTGGACTTAGTTGTCCTGGAACTCCAGAAACCCCTTTCCCTATAGCCTTTCAGTATGTTATACTCTGCCTGTTCCCCTGATCCAGAATGCCCAGTGTGATGGTCAGAGCCACCCTCCACTGCACCCACGATAGCATTCCAGTTCCATCTCTCCTAATTACTGGCTGTGTCGACTTTGGTCTAGAGCAGGGTAATCTGTGCACTGTCCATACAATCTCAGTCACCATAGCTTCACTTATGTGAAACTTTATCCACAACGCAAATCATCTCCTGAGCTCTGGTTAGGCCCAGCTACCTCCTCTTGTCTCTCCCAGATGACCAAAAACCACTTCATATTGACTTTCTAAAGCTGAGCCCACCTTCCCCATGAAACTTGCTCTTCCTCCAGTGTTTCCTGGCTCAGTAAGTGATAGGTATCACCATCCCTCAGTTGTCCAAACCAGATACACACAATGAACTACTTCTCTTACACCCACATCAGGTCTACCACCAAATTCTGTTCATTCTCTTCCATGTCCCCTCTTTTCCATCCCACAGCCACTGCCCTAGCTTAGGCCTCATCATCTCTCACTGTGATCATTTCAGTACCTTTGCTGCCCTCCTCCTTCCCTAGGTGGTCCCCCACACACTGTTGGGAGACTTCTTCCTAGCAGGCTTTGGGACCAAGCTGTCTAAATTAGAACCCAAGGCCCACCCCTGCTGTATAGTGTGGCAATAAACTAACCCTTCTGTGCTGTACTTTACTCATCTGAAAAATGGAGATAAAAAGTATCTACCCCACAGGGTCTTGAGGAATATACAAGTTAAACTAGGTTAACTGGCTTTCTCAGTAGCTGGCACATGGTAGACACTTAATAAGTGGTTCTGTTAGGACACTGTTACATTACCATATTATAGTTCAGACCTTTCCTCAGGGCACTTTGTGGGCCAGTAGCATCAGTATCTCCTGGAAGCTTGTGAGAATTGTGTCCCCATCCCAGACCTGTTGAATCAGAACTGATCTGCATTTTAACAAGTGCATCAATGTCTGAAAATGTCTGGTTTAGTTGATGACTAAATATTTCAGGGTAATGCATGAGCTCCCTAGTAGAGGAGAGAGAAGTTCCTTATGCGTGGTTGATTTCTCAGGGGAACCCTTTGCCGGTGTCTTTGCTGGACTATGTGCCCTTTTGTCCACAGGGGGGCAGCATGATCACTTGTGTAGTTTTCAGGGGCACTCAGATTCACCAGGAGAAAGTCATAATGGTTACCAAATTTTGAGTGTCATCTAATTCACTTGACACACATCTCATTTAATCCTCACAGCAACGCTATGAGGTAGGTGTTGTTACGTTCCAGGTCTAAATTCCTACCACTTGGAAGTGAATGACGGTGTCAGAATTCAAAGCTGGCTTGTTTCCAAATCATGCTGCTCCTGGATGCTACAAGGGACCCTGGGCAGAAGTCATTTTGGCCCAGATACCTGACTTAAAAGAGCAGTGGAGGATGACCATGGAGATGAAGCCTCTTTACACTTGATGGAGGAGGCTGAGAATGAATGAAATGCTTGTGAGCTTTGTGGTTGGTTGTGTTTTAGGCACTTTCATCTCCATCCTTTGTATCTAAGTATAGGCATTATCCCCAATTTAAAGGCAAGGAAGTGAAAACTCAAGAGATTTGAAATGGCTTGCCCACAGTCATGGCCAGGGTGGCCCCACTTGGTCTTCTGATTCCAAGTCTACTGAGCATTCCATTACACCCCAGTAGAGAAGAGACCATTCATGTGTTCACTTAATATGGCTTTAATGAGCACCTACTATGTGTTGGCCATAACAATGTCCTTACAGAGCCTACAGATCAGCATATATGAACTCAGGAAGGGTATAAAGAAGGAGACCCCAGGATCTTTGAATGAAGGATTGCCACAAAGCAAGGAGCATGTTTTGGGTCAAACCAACGTTCTGTCACATAGACAGTAGTGAATGTCCAAGGGAAACTCCTTCCCCAAAAAGGAAGGTAGGCAAATTTTGGAGGCAGACATAGATCTGATGGGAGACAGAATCTTCAGACTGGGAGGACTCAAGACAAAGGCATGAGGGGAATGGGGCATGACTTTGTAGCCCCATGCTCTTACCATACTATTAGGATCATTTATTTGCTTATTAAGCAAACCCAAGCACCCAGTATGTGCCAGGGATCCAATGTACTTTGTAGACAGAGGTAAATAATGAGGTCCTTAAAATGAACTCATTATCTCGAGAGACAGTGATAGAAATAGTGACCACGTGGTAAGAAGGTTAGGGTTGGGGAGCAACAAACCTATTTGGAAACAGGCCAGGGATGGTTTCACAGGACGTAGCAATTTTTATTTATTTTATTTATTTATTTTTTGAGACACAGCCTCCCTCTGTCACCTAGGCTGGAGTGCAAGTGGCATGATCTTGGCTCACTACAACCTCTGCCTCCCAGGTTCAAGCAATTCTCCTGCCTCAGCCTCCTGAGTAGCTGGGGTCACAGGTGCCTGCCACCACACCCAACTAATTTTTGTATTTTTAGTAGAGACGCGATTTTGCCATGTTCATCAGGCTGGTCTCAAACTCCTGACCTCAAGTGATCTGCCTGCCTTGGCCTCCCAAAGTGCTGGGATTACAGGTGTGAGCCACTGCGCCCAGCCAAGAAGTAGCATTTGAGTTGAGCCTTGAAGTATCATAAAGTGGAGGTGGAGGAGAAAGGGCGAGACATTTCAGGTAGACAAGCGCTAACACCACAGACAAGCACTGGAAACTGGAAAGTCAGCCTAGGAAGATAACTGTGGCTGGAGTATGGGCCGAGACACAAGAAGAGCCAGGAGAGGAGGTGGGACTCAAGGCACAAAGGCCTTAATTGGCAAGAATTAGGAGTTTCCAGAAGTTAATAAGCAGGATGTGACAAGGTCAGGTCTTTTTTATAAAGGAAGTCACTCTGGTAGCCTATGTAGATGGATTGGTGGGTGCCAGACACAAGGCCAAGAGGTCAGTAAAGAGGCAGTTGTAGTCAGGCAGGTAAAAGACACAGGTATATTTAAATAGGACAGTGGCCACCGGGCTGAGAGAACAAGATAATCTCAATATTTTCAGAGGTGTAATGAACAAGAAAGAAACTAGTTGGATTTCAAGAGTGAGGGGCCAAGAACCTTTAAGTTGGATTCAGGGGCCTGTCATGAGAAGTGGGGGTTGGAAGTGAAAGGTCAAGATTTTACCAAGACAAAAGCATGAAGAGAGCCTACACTAGCAGCAGAGAAAGCAAAAGGCAGTCACACTCCCCTGCAGTCACTGTTTTGTTTGCAATCTTGGAGCCAACTCTGCCACTCCAGCTGGCCACCCCATCAGCAGCCAGAATCAACACATTCTCAGTCTGGGTCCAGGGCTCAGAAAGTTATGTCAACTCAAGAGGCTCCCTTATTCCTCGAGCTGGCTTCCTCTCCCAGCAGTTTGCTAGAAAACTCCAGCCCATAGCCAGGCAAAACCTTGGAACCTGAGACTAGTGGAGAGGCTGGCCTCTTGCAGGTACAGGGAATAGGTGACTGAGGGGTGAACTGAGTGTCAAGGGAGAACATTTCTTCCTGATTAATGACAATGATGTCATTCCATAATGATTTATGGAATGACTAATCAAGCATAGAATAACTGACACAATACACTCTGTGCCATTTATAAAGCACATTTACTACCTTTAAGACCTCATAACTCCTCTGGAGTGGGAAGGGCAGACAAATCAGCACTTCCTACAGATGAGGAATTCGAGGCTCTGTCAAGGAAAGTGATTTGTCCAGGGTGATACAGTAACACAATCTGGACTAGAGCTCAGGTGACCTGACTTCCAGATCAGTGCCTTTTTTAATCCCACACCATAGCAGACGGAGAGGAGGGGTGGGGCAGGGGCGTGGAGGACGAGGCCTGATGATGAGAGGAATGCTCCAAGCTCAGTTCAGCCTCCTACTAGCTGGGTGACCTCTGGCACATCACTTCCTTCAAAACTTCAGGTTCTGTGTCCCAAAATGGGGTGATAATCCTTAATTCGGTAGGTGTTATAAGAGTTAAATGAGACCTCAGTATCCAAGTACAGTAAAAGTTGCTGCCTGCAGTAGGCAAGTTGAAAAACAGTAAATGCCATGGTGCTAAAAGACAAGGGGATTAATTCATCCTGACTGGGAATCCCAAAAGGGAGAGGAGATCAAGGCAAAGCCAACCTACCCCAGGTGTGCTGGTCTGCTTTCCTACTCCTGCTCCGTGGGGCTGCTCAGGCAGAATTAGTGGAAGCCGGTGTGCCCCTGGGGATGGCCTAGGAATGTTCTTCTCAAAAAACTTTTGGCCTGTAATCCCAGCACTTTGGGAGGCCAAGATGGACGGATCACGAGATCAGGAGTTTGAGACCAGCCTGGCCAACATGACGAAACCCCGACTCTACTAAAAATACAAAAATTAGTCGGGCTGTGGTGGTGGTGCCTGTAATCTCAGCTACCTGGGAGGCTGAGGCAGGAGAATCTCTTGAGCCAGGGAGGTGGAGGCTGCAGTGAGCTGAGATCGTGCCATTGAACTCCAGCCTGGGCAACAAGAGCAAGAGTCTATCTCAAAAAAAAAAAAAAAAACAAACACTTAAAAAAATTATTTTATTTATTATATTTAAGTTCTGGGTTACATGTGCAGATCGTGCAGGTTTGTTACATAGGTATACACATGCCATGGTGGTGGTTTGCTGCATCCATTGCCCTGTCATCTACGTTAGGTATTTCTCCTAATGTTATCCCTCCCCAATCCCCCATCCCCTGCTATCCCT
>CAUYLG010025938.1:0-109773 GCA_963573385.1 Cacajao melanocephalus | reverse complement strand
GACATAGTTTCTCTCGTCTACTATTATAAGATAAATAGAAAACAATGATTCTTTATTTTTATATTTTAGGTTTTTTTTAGAGACAGGGCCTTTGCTCTGTCTTCTAGGCTGGAGTGCATTGGCATGATCATAAGTCACTGTAGCCTTGAACTCCCAGGCTCAAGCAATCCTCCCATCTCATCCTCCTGAGTAGCTGGGACCGTAGGAGCATGCCATCATGCCTGGCTAATTTTTTACATTTTTTTGTAGAGATGGGGTTTCACTGTTGTTGTCCAGGATGGTCTCAAACTCCTGGCCTCAAAAACAGTTCTCCTGTCTCAGTCTCCCCATGTACTGGAGTTACAGGCATGAGCCAGAGCATCTGGCTGAAAACAGTCATTTCTAATATGAAGCTTTTTTAATATAAATTTTCTTCCCACCCCAACCTCAAATTTTCCATCCATATAGAGCAATTGTTCTTTTTTGAGGCAGGGTCTTGCTCTATTACCCAGGCTGGAATGCAGTGGTGCAATCATGGCTCACTGCAGCCTGTGCCTTCCTGGCTCAAGTGATCATCCCACCTCAGCCCGAGTAGCTGGGACCACAGGCATGCGCCACCATGGTTGGCTAATTTTTGTATCTTTTGTAGAGAATTCCTGGGCTCAAGCAATTGGCCTGCCTCAACTTTCCAAAGTGCTGGGACTACAGGTGTGAGCCACTGCATCCGGCCAGTCAGTTGTTCTTAACAGATCAGAATTTTGAAAGCTCAAGACCCGGTACTATTTAGGTCTGGGAGAGCATCCATAGATTGATGGTGACCATTTATCGTATGTTTGCTCTGCATACCTGTGATAGTGTAATTGTGTTTTAGAGCTGTTTACTCTTCTTAAAAATGACTGGTTTCAGTTTGTTTCTCCTCACAACTTATATTAGCTGGCTGTGTTTGTTGCCATGAAATTTTCGGACACTAAGTCAAGGAATAGTAGTCATCATTTGGTTGCTCCTTTACATTTAGGAGGTGCGAATTAGTCCTGTGTCTTCTTTAGGGTTACTGTCAGTTCAGGTGCTTTTATTTCCCTTCTACCTTAATTGTCTCTTAGCTCCTTTAGTTTACAACAAAAACATTATCCCAATGATATACAGTTCAGTAGACTGATAATAAGTTTTTTATTTGTGTTATAGTAATTACTGTTGTAACCCATACTGTGAAGCGGCTGTGTGTTCGTCTTCTAGTGACTCATTTGAGAGAGTTCTTGGAGTTAACCAGTGGGGACCTGAGGCTCTCCTCGGGAACCTGTTTATGGATCTGTTAAGGAGGATGTGTTTGATGATGATGTTTTCAGCGGATACAGAAGATAAGATTTGTATGGGTCCTTGAGGAGTCCTCCCAAGTCCCCTTTTGAAATAGAGGAGAATAGAAATTAATTTAAAATCTCTGGAAGAATTCATTTTCAGGTCTTGACACTGTATTGAATATATTAAAGAAAAAGTCCTAAATGCTTTTTCTAGGAATGATCTTACCACATTTTACATGCATCCGAGCGCTTTTGCTCCACACTTGTCTATGGTCCATACTTATTCCATGGAAGCTTTTTTTGTTACAGACGTTAATTCTAGCTTGAATCTCAACACAAATGGTGGCTCCCTAAGACTTCTCAAGACCATTTTAGAGATAGTTGCCACGTATAAACTCCCCTGTCTTGTCTCCGGAGATACACACACTGTTGCATACCTTGTCTTCTCAATTCTTTCTCTCTAAGAGAGGCAGTGGACTCTTGTGTTACTTAGCGCCTGCCTGTCTCCCTCAGGCTCTCCTGAGGTTCTGCTCGCCATGGACATGGTGTGATGGTGTGTCAGCTGCCCCACACTGCCACTCTCCCAGTCCTGCACCAGCCTTCTCCGTCAAATGGAGCTTTGCACCTTTGACATTTGCTTTTAAAACTTACTTTAAATCATTATCCATCCATCCATTTGAGTTTATATGTAAAATTTTTTTAACTAGTTGGCAATTTAACACAGATTCTTTACAGTTGTGTGTCAAAGAGATCTATGGAATTTTCAAAGCTGTATTTTATTGTTGCACTTTGGCAGAGCTCCAGTGCAAAGACAGTATGATGCCCTTTCTATGTAGGAATTAGGTGCAAAGCTCAGTGGTTTCCAACTAATCCTAAGACACAAACACTCAGAATGGCAGTTTAGGCTCTTTGTACACTTATGGAAAACCTAAAGCTTTGACACGTTTCTACCTTAACTGTGGATAACCTCTCTTTTCATGTTAGAATTGTCTCTTACATTGCTCTGAATATGTTCTTCCTAAGATCCACATGTACGTTTCTGCTCAACATCACTAACAGTGTTTCTAAGTATTCCAAAGGCTCAAGCAACTGCCTTTGCTGTTCTCTGTCCCTTTTTGGTCTTCGTGATCTGAGGACATTTCCCAATACCTGCACATGTTATCTGTCTGCGATTGCTGTCTCTAGGCCTGAAGGGGAATGGGGACAAAATAGGGTTCTGAGAGTCCAGGGAGAGCTGGAGCTGGGCAGGAGGAGCCACTCTTTAGAAGCTGTCATCTAGAAGGACACAGCCACGATCTGAGTCAGGGTGCAGACGCCTGCAGGAAAGGAGCAGGGAAGACATCTCCCAGCCCCTCTCTCCTCTTGTCTTGTGATGCCTTCCACTGCTAAGCCCAACCAGCTTCCTAGCTGGCTAGGAAGCGTGGGTGACAATCTGCAGCATTGGGTTCCTGAGGCCCAGGGCCGGGCTGATAGGGGTGGAGGATGGATTGGAGGTTGGGCAAATGAAGAATAACCAACACACTTAGATCTATTTGTGGGTGAGATGGTCTATCACTATTTAGGTTTGAAAAGTCACTGAGATATTTTAGTTACCAAGCTATAAGTTGGCAAACAACTCAATGGTTTAAAACCTGATGCCTTTAGGATACAGGGACTTTATTGATCTGGGGATAGACTCTGTTAACATCATTTAGCAGAAAGTGAAACTTAGCATTTCTTTCTTTGTAATTTCTTTCTAGATCTGGGCTTTGCCATTTGGTGCTCATATTTAGGTATTCTTTTATTTAATGCTGCAATTCTAATAACCCAACTGGAAGAGATTAGTGAGGACATTTAGGAGATGAGCCCCCCACACACACACACAGTCACAGGCTTGCTCGATATCAGATTTTTGACACTCTCAGGTAGCATTCTGGCAGAGATTACTGACTGAAAGGTAGACTAGGAAAAGGGTCCTTATGTTATTTGATGGCTGAGCATGCAGGTTCTCATGGGGAAAATTGGAAGGCAGAGTTTCACAGACTACCATTCTATATGAACAACAAAAAAAGTGACTTCCAATTAATGTCGCATGGGAACAAAACTCTCCGAAATCAAACCATCTATAGCAATGGCAGTATTTGCAGTAAAATTTTCTAAATACATAGTAAAACCAGAATTGTGTAAATTATTCATTTTTAAACATTCTAGTCTGTCCCAAGCTACAATTATGTCCTTTCAGTAGTTACAGTAGAACAAACTGATCTTGCTATGGCATCAGTTTCAGCTTTCAAATAGAGGACAAGATTTTCCTCTGGATTTATATTTGGATTTTAAACCAAGTGTGAAATGAAGCTTTAAGTCCTAAAGGAGGGCTCAGTCGGTCTAGGATAGTGAAGTGTTAAATACAAAAGAAAATAATTGTGTCTTCTGGAGAGAAATGAACTCTTTGAGCTCTCTAATCCGGTATAGTACAGGATTCCTGTTTACTATACAAGGAGATGTCTGAAGAGCCCCAAGTAACTGCCACTTCTCCAAGACATAAATATTGATCATCATGTTTTCCAACAAACCTCACTGGACAGTTTACATTTCTTTTTAGACTGTCATTTTCTTTTATTGAGTACATTGCCAGAATTCTCATTCTTTGATTATGCAGGCAAAAGAGACATTGGTGTCTGTGTGTATGTGCTGTATGTATCTCTGAGGCAGGCTACAAGTTTTACAAATAAAAATGAAGTTCAAGAAACATAGTAACCTTTAAGTCTAAATGTTGTCTTCTGACATTCAAGCAGACAAAAGAGTTAGAGTTTATAGCTTAGCTCTCTTCTTAGCAGTCATTCTATCACAAACACTCATATGAGTACCAACATAGTGAGAGCATGTTTTACCAGATTATCATTTAGAAACTGTTTTGACAGCAAGTTAGCTGAGCATTTAGCAGTGCCAGGATAATTTCATCAAGGCCAGTGCTTTGTTATAGAGTGAATTGGTCTAAGAAACTTAATTTCTATTGATAGGTTACTTGTTATTGGTAGGCACATGCTTGAGAGAATTAATGTTTTTAGTCTTCCAGGTGTTTTAAGTATTTGTTCTTCTTAACAATACTTTCTGTGTGTCAGCTATTGAGGGAAACTGATATACTTCTTTTGTTTTTGACATAGAAACCAAGCCGGCAAAAGTACTGCTTTGCAGTCTCACCACAGATCTAACAGCAAAGACATCCAGAATCTGAGTGTAGGCCTGCCCCGGGCTGACGAAGGTCTCCCTGCCAATGAAAGCTTCCTAAATGGAAACCTTGCCGGAGCTAGTCTTAGCCCAATGCACACCAAAACCTACCAAGCAAGCAGCCAGCCTGGGTCTACCAGCAAAGATCTCACCAACAACAACATACCACACCTTCTTAGCCCAAAAGAAGCCAAGTCAAAAACAGAGTTTGATTTTAATATTGACCCAAAGCCTTCAGAAGGCCCAGGGACAAAGTACCTCAAGTCGAACAGCAGATCTCAGCAGAACCGCCACTCATTCATGGAAAGCTCTCAGAGCAAAGCCGGGACACTGCAGCCCAATGAAAAGCAGAGTCGGCATAGCTATATCGACACCATTCCCCAGTCCTCTAGGAGTCCCTCCTACAGGACCAAGGCCAAAAGCCATGGGGCACTGAGTGACTCCAAGTCTGTGAGCAACCTTTCTGAAGCCAGGGCCCAAATTGCGGAGCCCAGTAGCAGTAGGTACTTCCCATCTAGCTGCTTAGACTTGAATTCTCCCACCAGCCCAACCCCCACCAGACACAGCGACACAAGAACTTTGCTCAGCCCTTCAGGGAGAAATAACCGAAATGAAGGAACGCTGGACTCACGTCGAACCACAACCAGACATTCTAAGACAATGGAGGAGTTGAAGCTGCCCGAGCACATGGACAGTAGCCATTCCCATTCGCTGTCTGCACCTCACGAATCTTTTTCTTATGGACTGGGCTATACCAGCCCCTTTTCTTCCCAGCAGCGTCCTCATAGGCATTCTATGTATGTGACCCGTGACAAAGTGAGAGCCAAAGGCTTGGATGGAAGCTTGAGCATAGGGCAAGGGATGGCAGCTAGAGCCAACAGCCTGCAACTCTTGTCACCCCAGGTACAGTTGAGCGCCTTGACCAGATCTGGTGGCCCTTCAGGGGAAGGTGGTGCAAGGGATGTGACGAGGGTCCATCTACAATTTTCCCTACTACAGGAGATTGTGCTTTTCTTGATAGGCTGCATTTAGGGAAGCAATACTTGGCCTAATCTCTGGGTTTTTTGTTTGTTTGTTTTTTAAATCTACTTAGATCAACTGTTGAGTATTCAAGAGAAGTCAAAAGTTTGTTTTTAGCAATCTAGTTTTTTTCTTGAATGTTCCTTTCTGGCATATTTTGTTGAGAGAATTTTATTTTGATTTATTACAGAATTCATCAGCTGTATGGGTTAGGTTTTAGTTTTGCTTAAAATACAGTGTGAATTCATGGGTATTTTCTCTGATCTCTCCAAACGACATTTGCTTAAATCAAAACCTTTTGCTAGTACCTTAGGTACTACTTTTAACTGAATTTAAAAGTTTTAAATTTGTCCAGAACTATAGATAAATTTAACTTCATGCCAGGATGTTAATTTTCAGTCTTTTGGATTGTTTTTAAATCTTAAAACAGTACTTTTAGCATAATGCCTCCTCCATCTTATCATCAGACTCTAGAACTGACCTAACCTGCTTAAAAGAAGTAACATTCTTACAATAGAGCATGTTTTAAAAATAATGTTTTCATGATTTCATCTGGAAAGCACTGTGCCCAGTGCCTGGCACAAAGTAAGTATCTAACAAATTTTAGTTATTCCTGCTGCTTCTGTGATTGCAGGGGCTGATATTTGGACATTGAACACCTTTTCTGTGCTGGATGTTTCCAGGCACTGAAAAGAGTCTGAGAGAGCTCTTGCACTTGAGAAACTTACCTGCTCTTGAGGAGGACTAAATGATACATGATAACAATGAAATAAGTAAGACCTAAGTCAATATGGCTATAAGTAGGAATTGAGAATAGAGAGAGGTTATTCTGAACAGGAGCAGTTAGAAACGGCTTTACAGGCAACTGAAGGTCTTGCTCTGGGCTAGGATGTATAGATAAGCTTTGAATAGGCTGAAGAGTGAAGATATCTTCAGGCATGTCCTGTGCCTAGGCGCCATGAAAAGCTCTAGCTAGAAAGATGAAAAGAATAGGGTCCCTGTCCTCTTAAGTGTGTGGGCTGGCAGGGGACACTTGTCAACAGGTTGTTCCGCTACTGCGAGCTTACATTGTGACTACTGCGCTGGAGGTATGCTGTGTGCCAGGGGAGTGGGACAGTCCAGGTTGTGAGTTGTGGGAGCTCCTAGAACAGGTGGCATCTGAGTAGAAACTTCCAGGAAGGTTGGGAAGAAAGTGACAGCGACCTTAGGAAAGAGGGAAGAAAAGAGCATTGGAAGGAAAAGGAAGATAACAGATGTTACATAGCATGGTGTGCTTTGGGGATTACGACTTGTTCCACTTTGCTGGAGTGAAAAATGCAAGATTTGGAGTGGCTTTTGCAGTAATTCAAGCATGAGGTGAGGAGAGTATGTTTGGGACTAAGTCAGTGCCAGTTGGAAACAGAGTGGATCTTCTACTCCTCAGAAGTAGAAACAACAGAATTTGTGATTTGAAGGATTGGATATAGGAAAAAGGAAGACTTCATGGTTTCTTTTCTAGGACCTCCTTTTTGGAGTGGAAGAGAATAATTTGGAAGTTACCTAATTCAACCCCTTTATTTCACAGATGAGCATGTCGAAACTCAGAGAAGTTAGGTGAGTTGCTTCAAGGTTACCCAACTAGTTCAGGATGGAGCTGAGATTATGAGGCAGGCTCCAGGTGCTGAGGCCAGCCGCTTGCCACTGTGTCTTGCTGACATGTTGAGTTTGAAGTGGCCTCTAAGCAGAAGTGTGCTCTAAGAGGCTAAAAGGATGGTCTGGTACCCAGGTGAAAGGAGAAGGCAGGAGGTGCCCATTTGCAGAGGCTGGAAGTGCAGTCAGAGGAATGGTCACAGGAGCCCTGAGGAGACGCTGTCGAGAGAAAGAACATCCAGAGCCTAGAAAGATCTCCTGACAGCTTCTGGTAGAGGAGAGATGGAAGGGAAAATTAGGTAAAGTGTGCTAGCATTAAGCATGGTACAAAATGGAGAAGGAATCACAAAAACAAATAGCTTTTTAACTTAGAAAAAGTAATTGCTCTCTGAGAATTCCAGGAAAAGGATGTTTGTGAACATGGTGAGTCATAAGCGAATTATAAACAATTACTGTGGGCTAAGCACAGATCTGTTCCTGACTATGAAGGCCAGTTCAGGAGGTACAGTGCCCAGCTACAAGAAAGTACCAGTTTAAAAGCACAAAGGTACCAGAAAGGCTGGAAAAGTAACTTAAGTTGTGAGTGAATCGTAGGAATCACTCCTGTGCAAAGAATCGGACCACCTTCAAAAGCATAGAGACTCTTACTGAGTTCATATTAGATGTTAATAATTTGCTTTCTTAAAATACTTTTTGTAGAGGCCTTTGTAAACAATACAGGTGGTAAAAGTCAAATGAGACATTTTCATAAAATAGAAGGAAGGCTATGTTGGTTTAATTCCTGCCCAGAATCCTCAGAGTGCATTTGGGGACTGAGAGGGAGAAAAAATAATCATATTTTAAATCTTAAGTAAAATGTTTTTGATATATCATGTAGGCTTAAGGTAATGCCCTTTTCTGTGCATAATATACAGGTATGCAATGCAGCTAACTCCTTCTAATGACTTGGTAATTTTCTTCCTCAATCTTTTTTTCTGATGATGGAAAATGCCACATTTTTTCCCCCTCCGTGAACACCATTGTGGACTGAGTAGTGTTCTTAGCTTGTGACTCACTTCTTTAAGAGAGGCAGGTAGTGGTATGTCTTTGGAGATGAGCACTGTCATAATTTGGCTTCAAAAAATGCGTGAAACATAAGTGCTGTTATCCTAGAGGAGATTAAGACAAGAATTTAAGCACATAAACTATAGTAGTTAGAGGATTTTAACGTAAAAATTATTAAAAGGACTTATTCTATTCCTCGATATATTCAAAAATCACTTGTTTTCATCTGACTTTGCCTTATAAGTCCTGCATGAAAAATACTTTTGGAACTGCACAGTTCATTTTGGAGAACTCAGACTTAAAATCTGCTAGAGAAATTTCAGATAAACTAATAGAATCCCTAATCAGAGGGCTGCTCAGAACCATGACTGTCTAGATATTAGAAGTGTATTTTTTTTTGTTTTTAATAATTAATTGAACTATTTTCAGACGAATTTGTTCCCTGCTTGCCTTAACTTTAATGAGAATTTTACTTGTGAAATTTGCCTTATATTACATTCATCAGATTATTCATTCTTATGGGACTGTATTTGTATTTTAGTCAACTAACATTTTTTATTTTAGCTGGTTATGGTTCTAGTCATACCAAATAACGGCCGTGATGAGTTTCATCCCTAGGAACAGGATGCTTTTATAAATCCTTTTAAATTTTACTTCCAGCCTGGAGAACAACTCCCTCCAGAGATGACTGTGGCAAGATCATCAGTCAAAGAGACCTCCAGAGAAGGCACCTCTTCCTTCCATACACGCCAGAAGTCTGAGGTATGTCACAATAAAATATGCCTGTAAACATTATTTGTTCAACATCATTACTGCCAAGCTTTTAAAATATATTAATATCCACTCTCCCACAAATAAGTTGAAGTGGCTTAAAAAGTAAGTAGTTTTCCTTGTGGCATAATTCTGAGTTTTACGCAATTCTAGATTGATTAGGCACTGTTCTAAATTTGGGCCAGGTGGCTCACACATGTAATCTCAGCACTTTGGGAGGCCGAAGTGGGAGGATTGCTTGGGTCCAGGAGTTCAAGACCAGCCTGGGCAACATAGCAAGACCCCATCTCTACAAAATGTTTTAAAAATTAGCTGGGTGTAGCAGTGTGTGCCTACAGTCCCAGCTACTCGGGACTGAGGCAGGAGGATTATTTGAACTGGGGCAGTCAAGGCTACAGTAAACCATGATCGCACTACTGCACTACAGCCTGGGCAACAGAGTGAGACCTTGTCTCAAGAAAAAAGTCATAGACAATATTGTCATCAATGTATGGCTTAACTTTTATAAATTTCTTTCCTGTCTCAGGGTGGAGTATATCATGACCCACACTCTGATGATGGCACAGCCCCCAAAGAAAATAGACATCTGTATAATGATCCCATGCCAAGGAGAGTTGGTAGCTTTTACAGAGGTAAGCCCACCCCCAGCATTCACCAGGTTCCCCTCTCCTCCCTCTCTCGCTTTATGTACATACTGCTTTCACTGACTTCAGGCCAGTAGCCTTCTCACCTACACTGTTGCCTTCTAGCATTTCTCCCTGCCTCTGCTCCTGCTAAATCAGGAGCTCCTGGCTTCTGAGTTGGCCTCCTTGAGTAGCCTCTTAACTGTCTCCCTATCTCTAAGGTACCCATCAATATAGTGACTGGAGTGATCCTTCTGAAGCTGTGTTCTGACCATACCACTCATTTCGTTCTATCAACCTATAGCATACTCATTGATGTTACCTGTGTGTCTGGCACTGTTCTGGCTTAGAACTTGTCAGTGAACAAGACAGCCAAAGATCTCCACCATCACAGAACTCAGGTCCTCAGGAGGAGAGATAAACAGTAAACATAATAATTATATAGAGCAGTAAAAGATACTAAGTGTTATAAGGGGGAAAAAAATAGAGCAAGGCATCCCACTGCCCACCCCACCCCACCCATCCCCTAATCCCCTATTGCTCACCTGTTGAGAGTCCTTTGCTGGCTTCCCATTGGCATCAGGGCAAACTCTGAATTCTCTAGGATGTCATTCCAGACTTCCCATGGTCTGGCCCTTACTATCCTCTCCAGCCACTTTCTCCCCGACTCCCCAGGTCTCTCTGATGCCCAACCTATGGGTCTGCACAGGCTGTGCCCTCCTCCGGCCTGAAATGTGCTCTTCCTCCTACTGGAACAGCTTGTTTCTGTCCCTTTCTTTAAGATCCTCTTCAGTGTAATGTCTTCCCACAGTTTGTTCCAGATGGAGTGAAACATTTTCTTCTCTGTTTTGTCTGTGGTACCTTGTCTGTAACACTGATGGAACACTGACCACGTTGCACTGATTCTTTGTCTGCAGTTCTCTCTCATGAGGTTGTGAGCCCCTCAGAGACACTCAGTTCTCTTCATCTTCTCTTCTTTTTATTCTCATTGACTATTACATTGCCTGGCATAGTTTCATAAATATTTGTCGAATTAAAGAAAAATGTCAAGTGTACATGCACAGCCTAAAATGTACTTTGCTATTTAACAGACAACTAAAACAGATGCTTTTGGGGTTGTATGAACTTAGGAGACATTGAAAGACAAATCCCTTTTAGTAACTCTGCAATAATAGATTGTAAAGCCCTTTGGCATTCCAGCACCCTGGTGGAGAAAATAGACAGCAAGCCCACAGGGCCACGAGCAAGGCCTGGGGTCAGGAGGCCTGCAAAGCCTTCAAGAGTCACCACAGCTTTCTAAGGCCTCCTAAGCCCATGTTGCCTGACTTCCCACTATTTCTGTTGTTTTAGGAGGATAGTTGGAAAGGGCCAGGATTTGGGGCCAGGGCATGGAGAACTGCTTAGTCATTTTAATTAGGAAATCCAGCTAAATAAATGCATAGAAGTGTTACTTAGGACTAAATGTATATTTAATGATTAGGCTACTCTGTTCCTTCCCTTCCAGCCCCACCTTTGGCAAAGCATAAGGCATTGATTGAATATGCCTTTTAATGCATTTTTTTCTGATACCATGATTACGCTTTAGAATTTTATGGGACTAAACTTTCAATTCAGATTTAAGTTAATTAAAATATCATAGCATACATGTGCAAAAGCCTTTTCTTCTATCACCGAAAACATTACCTCTAAAATGTACCATAGGCATGTTATTTCTATAGATGTGTGGAGAATAACATTAATATAAAATGCTAATGGAGATTTAAATTAATTAATCTTTTACTTCTGGAAACGTGGTTTTATTTTGATTGCAAAAAAAAAAAATGGGTTAATTCAGAGAAATACTTCATATGTCTACCTCAGTAGAGAGGGTGGTGAGAGCTTGGCAGGTGGAATTTTTAATTTTAAAAATTTCAGATATAGAAGGAAAATATTTAACTAGATGAAGCATCTGGAGACACCTGTCATTTCAATGATACTACTAAGTTCTAGAGGAAGACTTAGTGGTATCATTGAAATGACAGATGTTTCCAGAATGCTTCCTGTTTTCATTCTACTGGTCAAGAGATTAGTGAAATGGTGTCATTTATCTTAATATACAGTCTGTATATTCCTTTTGTGATGAAACTTGCAGTATATTTTTGTTATAACCATTCTTAGAAATTGATAGAAAAAGTTAATAACTATTCCCCCCAAAAGCAGAAAAGTATTTACTCACATACATTATATTTTATCTTTCTGTTCATTTAGAATTTAGAGAAAAATAATATTTTTGTAGAACTAGCTGAATTTCTGTGTAATTTAGTTTAAAAACATGAGTGATACTACCTCCCAAGTGTCAAGGCTTAAACTGTAGTTTGTCTGTTTCAGCACACATGTGAATTACTTCAAACTAAGAATAGATTTTACATTGTTGATCTATAATAAGAAAGCTTTAACTTCAAAGAATGCCAGAATGATGCAGGGGATGGTGGTAGGGGCTGTGAGATTCATACTTGAAAATATCCTGGCCGGGTGCAATGGTTCACATCTGTAAATCCTAGCACTTTGGGAGGCTGAGGTGAATAGATCGCTTCAGCTCAAGAGTTCGAGACCAGCCCGGGCAATATGGTGAAACCTTGTCTCTACAAAAAATTAGCTGGGTGTGGTGGTGTGCACCTGTGGTCCTAGCTACCCAGGAGGCTAAAGTGGGAGGATCACCTGAGCCTGGGAGGTGGAGTTTGCAGTGAACCATGATGGTGCCACTGTACTCCAGCGTGGGTAACAGTCTCTTATTAAAAAAAGAGAGAGAGAGAGAGACAGAGGAGAGAAAGAAAATATCCTATAATGTTCTTCACTTTATCATCTGGCAGGTCAGGTTTCTGTTTTCAGTACATATTACCTGGTGTCAGCTAACCCCTTGCAAGTTAGTGTCATAAGCAGTGGTTGAGGGAGAAGGTTCCCTGGAATGCCTTCACCCTCAGAAAACACAAAAGTTATGTGAAGGGTAGATGAGGATTTTTATGTTTGTTTGTTGTTTTATTTGTGTTAGAGAAAATGCAGTAGGATAATGTGAAAACTGCTTTGACCAAAAGAGTACATCAGCCATGTGTGGTGGTTCATGTCTGTAATCCCATCACTTTGGGAGGCTCAGGCAGGAGGATTGCTTGAGCCTGGGAGGTCAAGGCTGCACTGAGCTGAGATCACGCCACTGCATTCCAGCCTGGGTGACAGAGCGAGACCCTGTCTCAAAAAAAAAAAAAAAAAAAAAAAAAAAGTCCGTCAGTGACTTACTTTTTCTTTATTCAGTGCCATCTCCACGTCCAGACAATTCTTTCCATGAAAATAATGTGTCCACCAGAGTTTCTTCCCTACCATCAGAGAGCAGTTCTGGAACCAACCACTCAAAAAGACAACCAGCATTCGATCCATGGTGAGCATTTTGTTTGTTTTTACTCTTCCTTTTTCTAATTGTAGATTTGAGAGTTCAAATAAATTCTGGATGAACTTTTTAGTGTTCTTTCTCCTGCTAGGCTTTTTTTCTCTAGATAAATTATTGAATAAGGAAAATGTGATTTTTCATTATTGGTAACTTTTTTCCGGTTTGGCATTTATATTAAATATTATGTAAGAGACAAAAAAATCTCCTGAATTATTAAATACCTGATATGCTTTCCATCGTGTTCTTCTGATGTGAATGATGACTTTTGCAGTCTCCTTTTGTTGACATTGAACCAGGTACACTTTGCTTAGCACTTGATGATGTGCATTGTCTCGGTCAGTTCTCACAGTCACACTGTGCTCCTGTACTGGACAGCCAGTAACACAGAGGAGGGAGCCAGGGTTCAAACTTAAATGGACTCCAAGTCATTCAGGGTAAAAAGAAATAGGGAAACAGTCCTTCATGCTACCGTAAAAGCATAATAGTAGTGAAAGGCACAAATGATGTGGCAACTTTTCTTCCTCATTTATCTTTCTTGTGTCATATCTAATAAATATTTAGGGAAAGAATTACAGTGTTACCAAGTTCCATTAGCAAATCTGTCTGGGGAGTAAGGACTTTAAAAAAAGTAATAATAATGTAGACGACTTCTTCTCAACTACCCTGAAAGACTGCCCAGGATCTGTATGTGAAGAGTGTTTACATGTACTTCGTAGAACTACTAAGTTCTCTACCAAGATCATAAAATGGAACATCACGGTAATACACTGAATTTGGAATAAGACCAGTCTGTCAGAGTCCCTCTCTGGTGTTTGTTGCCAGAGGTAACAGAAGGGCCTTATGTCAGTACTCCTGACTCCATGTGATGTCACAAGTTGGACCCTGTTGACAGAGTTACATTAAGGTTTCAGTGTTGTTGTGCCCTATGGTGAAAATTACTTAATTATTCTTAAATCAATAATAAAAATGACTTTTTAAAAGCTGTAAATAACACTTTTGTTATGTAAGCACAATTTATATCCTTTGCCTATTTATAAAATGACAGTCTTAACATTCGTGACTAAGAATTTAGACTCTGGAAATAGGATATCTTGATTGATGGCAACTTGTCTATCAGTCAGGGGACTGTGTCTATCTGTCTCTTGGTTTCCTCATGTGTAAAAAAATAGGGCTAAGAAAGGCACCTCCCTCATAGGGTTCATGTGATAATTTAATGAGGCAAATACATTAAAAGCACCTAGAACAGTGCCTGGCTCCTAAGTGTTTGTTAATGTTAGTGACTGCAGTTCCTATTGTTATGGCATCCAACTTCAGCATCAGGTGTTCCCCCTCCACTTTGATAATAAACTTTGGTGTTCTTTCTCCATGTGACTGTTTTAAGCTCTATTGTAAATTAACATAAGAATACAGGTACAACTTCTTTACTTGCCAGGGTTGACCATTTTCTGGTGTGGCTTTGACAAGTCATGACAAGATTGTCTAGATGACAAGAATACAGAAATATAGAAGGAATTGGGTTCTCTTGGTTATTATGTAATGAAGTGGTGATTATTTAAAAGAATATCAATTACAGATTATCTTAGTCCTGTGAAAATTAGGTAGGTGAAATCAAAATTAAATCCAAATGTGGATAGACAGTGTTAGTAATGTATTATTTCTGTCTTTTGATAATCAGTTTAAGTCTTGTTTTATGCGTGGATATGTATAGAAACCTGAAAAGAGTTGTTTTAAGAAAGAATGAGAGGCTCAATTGGGATATTGAACTTTAGTTGAGTCTTCATCAGGTCATCCTTACTCTAGTATTGCTGTTATGAGACTTGAGAGTTTCAGAATTGCCAGCGATGAACTGGCTCTGTTCTTTTGTTTGTTACTCCTCATGATAATGCTGCTATGACATATTTCCTTCCTGCATCGCATCTCACTTAGTCTGTCATTAAACTTGACTCATCTTGATTATTTTCTTGAACAAGCTCTTGAATTGGTTCATCAGGTTCTTCATATTTGAGAGAAATGCACATTTGGTAACTTACAAAAAACATGAAAGAACCTTGTTTTGGTAATATAGTGAATTGCTATTCTTTGTTGCAAAGGGGTAGAGATAGGGTCTGGCTCTGTTGCCCAGGCTGGAGTGCAGTGGTGCAATCTTGGCTCACTACAACCTCCACTTCCTGGGCTCAAGCTGTCCTCCCACCTCAGCCTCCTGAGTAGCTCAGACTGTGTGTGCACACTACCATGCCTGGCTAATTTTTGTATTTTTTGTAAATACGGAGACTAGCTATGCTGCCCAGGCTGGACTCCAACTCCTGAGCTCAGTCGATCTGCCTGCCTTGGCCTTCCAAAGTCCTGAGATTACAGGCATGAGCCACTGTGCCTGACCGTGAATTGCTATTCCTAAATTATCTCTTACCTAAGTTCAGTCTGTTTTTCCTCAATAGTAGTATTTAAGATTTACTTCAGGAAGAGAATATTTGTATAGTATCCCCATTTCTTACAATGGAAAAGTCAAGCTACTGTGTTATATTTTAAAGCAATAAATAGATATTGCAGTATGATATCCAGAGCTGTTGTTCTGGCCATCTCAACTATGTAGAACCCACTTAAGAATCAGGAGATAGCCAAAATATCTCAGAACAAGAAAAACAGAGTTAATATAGTAGGATTCATCATCTTTACTAATAGGATAACACCCCCACCCTCATTTGGAGTCTGTTCTTCATTTTTGTCCAGTTCTAGCAGGTGGCACTGAGGATGTCAGGGCAAGAAATAGTTCAAGGTAACACTACAGTATGCAGAGGGAAAAGGATCCAAGCAATAGCTATGGAGAGAAGCAGGTGGAAAAATCATACATATCATAGATCTCTGTGGAGTGTGTGTTTATAAAACAGGCAACTTCACTTTGCTTTAAAAGACAAAATGTATAAATATGTTTAGAAAGACTACTGTCAGTTGGGTTAAAAATTGATATTTAAAGAGTAAACCAAATTACTTAGAAATCCCACTAGTTGGCTAGGCATGGTGGCTCACGCCTGTAATCCCAGCACTTTGGGAGGCTGAGGTGGGCGGATCACCTGAGGTCGGGAGTTCGAGACCAGCCTGACCAACATGGAGAAACCCCATCTCTACTAAAAATACAAAATTAGCCTGGCATAGTGGCACATGCCTGTAATCCCAACTACTTGGGAGGCTGAGGCAGGAAAATCGCCTGAACCCAGGAGGCGGAGGTTGAGGTAAGCTGAGATCGCACTATTGCACTGCAGCTTGGGCAACAGGAGCAAAACTCCATCTCAAAAAAAGAAAGAAAGAAATTCCACTTGTTAAATGAAGAATTGCTGTAACCTGTATAATCCCGACCTTCCTTTTCTCATAAGGTTATGAATATATTGGTATCCATTAGTGCTTGTCATCATAGCTTGCAGAATTACTCTTGTAGAATTATTCACTGACACTCTCTTTTCACACATTAGCTAACCATGCTCATCGCATTGCCAGGGGAGGGGAAGTGGCAAGGAAAGTGTCACAGAGGAGTGCTTCTCACTTCTTCAGCTCACCTTCCATGCTGCTCTCAAAGGGATTATGATGAAGGTCCCATAAGCCTGACCAACCGTGATGTTCCCCTCCTTACCTTCCCCTAGCTGTCAAACCTGTTCACCTCCCCCCACAAGAGTCTGTGAGCAGCTTGATTGAGGTCAGATTCGTTCTTTTATTTTTCTCTGTTTCTTCAATACCTAACACAGGGCCTGACATGTATAAAGTACTCACTGAATGTTGGTTGACTGATTCATTGAATTTTAATTCCTTCCTTTCTTTAGGTGAGTCTTTAGAATTGTGTCTCCTCTTGGCCCCTTATAGGAATAGCTGTCATGTTAGATAACATTAGAGTCCCATGCCTGTGTGCCTGCTTACCCCTTGTCTCATTGCCCTCCTCCCATACTGTTTTGGTACCACCTGCTGCCCTGGAGAATGTGCCAGATGACTGGATGAATAGTCCTTCTCAAAGCTTCTTTCTCTGAGATTGATGTGAACCCCCTACTTACCCTTCTTCTCCACTGCTCCTCTTTACCCTACTCAGCACGAAGCTGCTGTTTTCCAGGTGGAATCACAGGGGCCAGAATGCACAGATGAGGGAAATGACCAAATACATGCTTACCCATATGGCTCAGTTCTAGCTGTCAATGTATAACTCAGTCTTCATTCCTTTATATGACACAGCTTTTCAAGAGCGTTTGTTCCAGCCAGCCTCTTTCCATCTGTCTCTGAATCTCTCTCAGCCTTTTCTCCGTTCTCTTTCTCTGTTAATCAATTGGGTATGTATGTTTCTGCATAGCTTCTCCCTTATTTTGTTTTTTGTCTTTGGTGATACAAACACTTCACTCACAGTTTTCATCCACCCGTTCGAGGGTAATTTATTTCTTTTTTCTTTTGGCCTCTGGGATCTTTCTCTGCCTGGATCTTAGCCTCACCATCTCGGCTCAGCCTCAATTTGAAAATATCCCAATCATTCCTCTATCCCCACCTGGGCTCTGGTTTATCCAGTGCCTCTTGAGGAGCCCCTGCAGAGGGTCTTTGGCCCATCTTCCCTGTGTCTTTGGCACCCAACAGTTTGCAACATGCAAACTGTAAACATTGAGCTTTCCTTTTATTATCCTCCCCTTCTCACTTTCATCTTATTCTCTGTTTCATCCTAGATAGATTCTCCTCTTACCATGCAAAATCCTACTTCCTCCTAGGACTGGTGTCTCAAGCCTTCATTTCCTCTTGTGCCAGCATTGACATTCTTCCAGTAATGCCCATTCACATTCTGAGATCGCAGTCATGATGAATATGCCTTCCTTAAAGATTTGCTGGATTGGCAGAAAGCACTTTTACCCTCAGCACACCTGTGGTATCTGTTAGACTTTCATTCTGATTGGTAAAAACTTCTACCCATTAATCTGAATATTCTGTTGTGCTTCTAGGTTATGTATTTGCAGATACTGTGGAAGGACATAGCTATTTCATAAGCATGTAATTCTTTAACCTCTAGAAGTTACAGAACGTTAAAAATAGTATTGCCAGTTCCACTAGATGCTCTCTGAGGCTCCTTTCCATCCAAAGTCATGCTTTTGTGATTCCAGCAAACCCCACTCTTCTGCAGTGTTCCTTACCAATGTCAAGTGACTGAATGCTGTGTCTTGGAGTTTTGCTTAAGGCAGTCTATCTGTAAGCCCCATGTAAGAGGGTTTCATCTCCTTGATTGCAAAAGAACTTGTCACAAGAAACTTTTACCAAATTCCCAGGGCCTAGACCCAGTCTGTCATTGGCATTAGAATGTTTTTCCCAACAGTACAACACTACATTTAAAGACTCTTCTGGCTGGGCACAGTGGCTCACACCTGTAATCCCAGCACTTTGGGAGACAGAGGTGGATGGATCACTTGAGGTCAGGAGTTCAAGACCAGCCTGGGCAACATAGTGAAACCCCGTCTCTACTGAAAATAAAAAAATTAGCCGGGCCTGGTGGTACATACCTGTAATTCCAGCTACTTGAGAGGCTGAGGCAGGAGACACACTTGAACCCAGTAGGCAGAGATTGCAGTGAGCTGAAACTATACCTCTCCAGCCTGGGCAACAGATCAAGAGACTGTCTCAAAAATAAATAAATAAATATATAGACTCTTTTAACTTTTTAACATTCTTACTTATTTCATCATGTCTGAAGTTTTCTAGCTTTCAAAATTATAAATGTATCATTCTGAGTTCTAATATTAGTTATTTTATTCTTTTAATATCTTCTGATTTTATTAAAATACCTGGTGGTATGAGTGGTACCAAGCTTAATGTCAGTATTTTTAGTTAGGAGCTTCCCCTCTGCCCCCATGAAAGTTTTATATTAAAGCATTTGTCCTGTCTACTTTTTTTTTTTTTTTTTTAAGAAACGGGGTCTTGCTGTGTTGCCCAGATTGGTCTAAAACTCCTGACCTCAAGCCATCCCACCTCAGCCTCCCAAAGTTCTAGGATTACTGGCGTAAGCCACTGCACCTGTCCCTACATTTTTTTTCTTAACTATTTTTATTTAATTTTAATAAATAGGTAAAAGGTTTAATAATTAGGATATTTCCAGTTTCTGGCAATTTTTACTTTTATTCAAGATGTTTTTGTAGCAGTATTGATCTTTGTGTTCAATATCTTGACAAGTCGCTAATAATAAACTTGTCGAGCTGATTTTTAAAACGTAAATAGAAAAATGAAGGTAGGTGTTGAAAATGTTTCTGCTCTTTCCCTTGGAGAGTTACAGAGAAGCCATCCTTTAAGCTGTGTACTTTTCATAATCCCAAATTCTGAGGTCTTCAACGTCATGAAAAGGGTCTTGCAGCAACAGTTACAGGTCATTTGTAGTAATGCTCAAATTGCTGTTTTGAGTGAGCCTGTGCCAGAGGATGATCACTAACCATGGTTGATTAGATTCAGTTGGACCTGTGCTTTTTTAGAGGCTCTTTACCCAGGTGTTTGATTCTTACTGGCTATTTGAACCTCGTGTCATGCATTTTCAGTCTTTATTATATTTGTCACATGATGGCAAGAAAATGATTGAAAAATCTATATGATAAAAATCTCTTCTCATTTAGGAAAAGTCCTGAAAATATTAGTCATTCAGAGCAACTCAAGGAAAAAGAGAAGCAAGGATTTTTCAGGTCAATGAAAAAGAAAAAGAAGAAATCTCAAACAGTAAGTAGATGGCCAATTTCTTTATATAGTGAGATAGGTTTCTGTATTATTCAATGGATACTTGACACTTTGCACTTGGCAATCAAAGTTGATTGTTTTCTTATTGAGACTTGACATTTATGCACTGTATTATGTCTCTTTCTGAAATTCTATGCAACTATCCTCTCAACAGAGCCTTTTCTACATTCAGTGGAATCTCCAGGAATAGAAGAAATTTAATTTGGATGAGAGAAAACACTTTAAGCCTTTCTCAATATACTTCTTATCTATATGGGTTTATATTCATGTAAAAACTTTGAAGACACAGGATTTGTTTCTCTCTGGGGGTTTAAAGATATGTGAAAACTTAGGATATGGGTTTTGGTTTACTTTTAAATCTTGAAATTCATAAATAACCATCATTCCTTATTCTCCCCTGGCTGGTTATAGAATTCCCACGTTGACAGGTGTGTTTCTGAGTTGTATAGTCACAAAGATCGTATCTGGGATTTTAGGGCTTGCTTTAGAAGGAAAACATGTTTGCCTTTTGATCACGCTGTGGGATGGAATGCACCTTATCTCCTGGGAGCCCTCTGCCTGAACAAAGGGCTGGCTCCATGGGACCGTTCACATCACTTCACTGAACCACCCAAGCAAGGATCCTGCTGGTTAGTGACATGAGAACCTTGGGGAAACCCGGCCTCCAGGACAGCAGCAGAAGCAGTTCTTCCCCTTGATAAGGCTGCATCCCCCTTTGCTTTATGACAACTTCAAGGCTAAACAAGGTGGAGTTAGCCGTTTTCATTTATTTATTTATTTATTTTAGAGACAAGGTCTCACTCTGTTGCCCAGGCTGGAGTGCAATGGCGTGATCTTGGCTCCCTGCAACCCCCACCTCCTGGGCTGAAGTGATCTCCCACCTCAGCCTCTCAAATAACTGGGCACACGCCACCATGCTCAGCTAATTTTTTCGTATTTCTTGAAGAGACAGGGTTTCACCATGTTGCCCAGGCTGATCCTGAACTCCTGAGCTCAAGCAATCGGCTCACTTAGGCCTCCCAAAGTGCTAGGACTACAGACGTGAGCCACTGTGCCTGGCCTAGTTAGCCATTTTAAGTGGTTTGGTCCTAGTTTTACTTTATACATAATTTATTCTCTTTTATTTGAAGAGGAAAAAGACGCAATCAAAATGGCCTATTCAGATGGATTTCATCTGTAAGTTTAGTAGACTAGACTCAATGTTTCTGAGGCCCTTTCTATTATGAACATGATAGGATTATGACTCAATGGGAAGTAGATTAGATAGATGTTCACAGCAATGTGTATAAATAACCTGAAGTAAGCATTTTTATCTCACAGATGTTCTAGAAATGTTAACAAATACCTTCCTAGATTATCTTTCTAGATTATTCTTTCTCTTGCTTGCTTGTTAAATTTATGTATTTCCTTATAAAATAAATGAGTTCATTATAGAAAATTTGAGAAAAAGAAAAAGATCGTTTTAAATCTTAATACCCTGTCACAACTAGTATTAGGATTTTGGTATATTTCCCCCTAGCTGTTTAGCCTATGTGTGTGTTTGTGGAAAGGAGGTGTGGGGTGTTTTTTTTGTTGTTTTTTTTTTAAGTTTTAAATTATAGTAATCCTTTTAGTACGGATTTTGTATTCTGGCTTTTAACAGTTTATCTACATGCACAGAGTATGTATATTACTACAAAAACTTTATTATCTTGAATCCTAATGGCTGCATAATGTTTCTGAAGTACTCATTTTAGAAAACTTCCTATATTTTTAACTGAAGCTTACTTTTAAAGTGTCAAGTCAAAATGCCACTCAGATACTACTACTACGTTTGTTGCTTAGACTGGGTGAACAAATAGACCTGATTTAACCTAGGAATACTTAAAATATTGAAAGTGTTAATAAACTTTTATCATTGTCTGTAGAACATGTTTCTCTATCATGAGCAGTAAACTTTGGCTACCTCCTGACCACTGGTATTTTTATTTTGTGGTTTTTGTTCTAAACCACAGGTCTCCAGCCATGGTGGGGTGATTAAGTGGTAGGAAGTAGGAAAGATGAAGGAATTGAAGGTGTTTTCATATATAGATTTAGATTCTGATGTCCATTGTAGAGCAACATTAAACCTAAAGTCCCTGGCTCACTGTGGCACAAGTAGAGTATACATGTTGACTTTATTATTCAGAATTTAGTTAAATTTTAGGCAATTTCGTAGTATAGATTAGAAGTAAAAAGGAAAATAACTATTCTCTAACATCCTCTCTACTTAAACTTTTTATTAGGTTTTCATAAGTTTCCTTTTTGATATATAAAGTAACTGCAGAATGTCTCTGCGTAGGCCATAACGCCTTAAGCCTAACCAACCAAAAGTTGTTTGTACCTCTGCATCTTTTAATTAAATGAAAAATAAAATTTAAGGGCTTTGGGATTTCCAAAGAGCACTCACTACAGTCTTCCAAACCTCAGACTCCTAAGCCTGCCATTGAGTTCACTCTGCCTTCTTTGAATGAGCATGTAAATAGTTAATTATTTTTTACTTTCTAGAACTCAGCAAAAAGAAACTAAATAGAATAAGCTTCAAAAGACTTATGGCATCGTAGCCTTTGCATAAGATTCCAAAAGAATAAAAATCTGATGCCCAGTGTACATAGAGACACGTGACATGTTTAAGCTGAGGTGGATCCTAAATCTAGTTTAATGTTTTTATTTGCTGGTATAGGAACTGAGCCCAAACAAGTCTTGGGCTTGCTTAGAAGCCCAAAATCACATAATCACTTGAGAGAACTAGGACTGGGCTCTCCTAAATACCAAGTCCAGGCTCAGATTATTACCATGGACCTGCCTCTCTAGAGAGCCTCTAGGAGCTCTTCTCTGGCCTCTTTAGCAATGCAAGTTAAACTCTTCCTCAGGGTTCCTCATCATTGGAACAGGAAAATTTATGGGATGTTTTACTCAAATCTCTTTTTATACACACCCTTAAAAGATGACCTGAATACCTGAATACCTTCACATACATTCTGGTTCTCTGACAATTGAGATATCCAAAACAGGGAAGCATCATGCCAAAAAAATAATTCTGTATTGTAAAGGTGCCTGCTTGGACTCAAGTAAATCTAGAAGCTGCCTTGGGAAATCTGGCTTCAGTTACATATCCAGAGTTACATAAGCCCTCAGAGCATATGGTGACTTTGCCAACTTGGTAATTGTATCCTAGTTAGTTAGTATCTCAATTTGTGATGATGCTTCCATTTAAATATTGAAATTTCTGTTTCTTCCCTTTGAAAACCAGTATTCTGAATCGTGCTAGATGTTTTCCTTTGGGTAAATATTTCTAGCAGTATAGAACAAGACCTCTTACTCAACATTAGTATCCCACCACAGTGATCAATACCTCTTCCTAGCGATGTTTTCTGGCTTAAAAGTTGACCAAATTCGAAAGGGTTTCCAGTATATTGGGATTTTTTTTTCTCCTAATAGGCAAATTGCATGGTAGCATTTTTACTTGCTGAAGTCCTCTCTAGCAATTAGGAGAAGATTGAAGTGTATCAATAGCTCTTGAGCACAATTCTTTATAGTCATATTTCTGATAATAAGTAAAATTATTTAATGTTTTATAAGCTTAATGTGAGTAGGTGTGTCTAGGTCTCTCAGCATTCCTACTAGAGGTATTGATTATGATCTCACATTATATACTTAGAAGAAGTTTGTGCTTGTCTTGAATTTGCATTATTGACATCTTCGCAGTCAGGTGAGAACTGACACAGAACCTCTATAGATGCACAGCACCGAGATTCTGTCAAGGACTGTTAATGTTTAGCAATTTGAGGGCTTCCAAGGGCTAGTAGTTTCAATAAAAGCACTTTTTTTTGCAATTAGTTTATTTGTATCTTATATTGCAGACAGATTCCACCAACGGGGAGAATCCAAGCATCAAGAAATCCCTCTTTCCTCTTTTTAATTCAAAGAATCATTTAAAGCATAGTTCTTCTTTGAAAAAGCTTCCTGTAGTCACTCCACCCATGGTACCCGTTTTTATGTATGGTAGCCCTGAAAACTGCTCCAGTAAACTTGTTTTACTGATGACAACAGCATGTCTTATTTTCATGAGGTCATATTCTCTTTATGCTAGTTAAGTACGTGAGCCAGTTCCATAAATTCACTGGGATATAAATTTGTTGCCATTCTTCTGAATCAGTTAGGAAGTTGAAGCACAAATTCTATGAAGCAAACAAACTAGTGAAAGGCTAGTTTGTCTTGTGTGATTAGCCAATTATTGGCAGATAACATTTATAAAAGCCTGTATTTTATATAAGGAATTCTACTAAATTTACAGTTAACAGATGTCTGCATTTGACTCAGAGTTTGTTAACACTTGATTGGCAATTTTTCTTTTTGAAGCCAAGTTGAATTGATCAAATTGAATGAGGTAACAGGCTCCATGAAAAAACAGCTTGTTTCCTTGCCTGGCTTGACCTTTTGCTGGTCACTTAATTTAAAACCAGGGCTTTTGCTTGGCATTTGACATTACTCCTCTGTGTTCACCAAAACTGGTGTATAGACCAATTGCATGCATTCATCTGGAACTTGTGGCACAAATTTCCAGCTTTTTCTTAGTACATAATGCTAGATCCAGATTTATCAGACAATGGTTTGGGAATATGATCTAAACCATACTTTCTCACTTTGCTATCCTTGAAAGCCTACCAGATTTCTTTGGCACTACCAAGTACATTGTTTGGATCATTTTCCTAGCAGGAAAAAAATTCTGTTTTATTGAACTGGTTCATAACCTAACTGCAATATGGAATGAGGATACGACAGCAATTCCTGGTAGAACCCAATTTAACTGCTCTCTCTTACAGCGACTAAAACTAACAGCATGGGAATGCTTTAGGGTTGAAGTTTAACAAAGCTGCATGACATCTGCCAATTTTTCCTAATGCAGGGAAAATTATTAAGAGGGCAGAAGAATTTAACTAGCATCACTTGCATTGTGAACATTGGGAGAGATTGGGGTTCTTTTTTTACTGGGTTATTTGAGTTTTGGTTTGGTTTGCTTTTTAGTTTGGTTCTCTTTGGTGTGGTTGCACATCTTAATTAGGCTTGTTAGTGGGCTTATTGAATGCTTGTCCATATTTTGCTCTAGGTGCCCAATTCCGACAGCCCTGATCTTCTAACGTTGCAGAAATCCATTCATTCTACTAGCACTCCAAGCAGCAGACCAAAGGAGTGGCGCCCCGAGAAGATCTCAGATCTACAGACCCAAGTGAGTGGATCCTGCACTATTCCTAGACTCTCCAACTCTGCAATAACTGTCCTGAGGAGTGGGGAGGGCATGGTAGAGGAAACTTAGCCTCTCAATGTTATAGTAAGGCTGAGTGCCTCCTCAAAATAGACCCTCAGTTATAGCCAGATGCATCTTGTGAGCCAGAATGAATCTTGCTTCAGTGACCTATGTTCTACTGGGAAAAATGCAAGCTCCCTTTAGCCTTCACCTAGCTGGAGGCAATTGAAGATGTAGTCCCAGCCCACAAATACAGCCCAGGAAAGAGATGAACTGTGTTAAAGAACCATAATTCATGGTAAAAAGTGAAGCATGCCATAACATTTCAGGCAGGATGAGCAGAGATGGTGGGAAGATAAGGTTTCATTAAAAGTAGTAGCGTACAAATTGAAAGGTATGATACGTTTTCTTGAAAGAATATTTTAACTCCTGAAATCTATACTATTTTTGACAGGAAACAGGCAAACACTTGCATTAGGAACTTCATATTAGACTGTACTATGTAGTCACATTTATCTTCCATAATGGAGGAATAAGCAGAAACTGAATCAGTAAATTTTTCAGGTATCTGAGGTTTTTCTCCTTTAAACAACTATTTTGGTTGGGAATTTTGTAATATTTTATCTTTTCAGTATCCCATAATGAGCATTTTGGTTTTTGATATTGAGTATTTTAAAAATCCTTTATTCTTCTGCACTATAATTTCTAACAATCCTCCAGAGCTTTTGAAGCTGTAGGATTACTTATGTCTGTGATTTCTAGTGTCACAGATTTCTGTGATTGGGAGAGGGGACTACTTTTTTGTTGTTGAGACAGGGTCTCACTCCCATTGCCCAGGCTGGAATGCAATGGCACAAACTCAGTTCACTGCATCGTTGACCTCCCTGTGCTTAAGCAATCCTCCCACGTCAGCATCCCAAGTAGCTGGGACTACAGGTGTGTGCCACCACGCCTGGCTAATTTTTTGAATTTTTAGTAGAGACGGGGTTTCGCCATGTTGCCCAGGCTGTGTCCAATTCCTGGGCTCAAGCAATCCACCTGCCTCTGCCTCCCAAAGTGCTGGGATTACAGGCATGAGCCACCATGCCCAGCCTCTGTTTACTCTTTTGTAACTGTAAGCTGTTGCATAGAACTGCTCACAGAAGTTCCCCATATTCCCATTCTGTTTGCCCCAACCATTTATATATTCTGCTTCTAACATAATATGAGCTGGGGGTGGTGGAAGCATAGAGAACCAGATATCCAAGTTTATTGGATATATATCCAAACTAAGGAGACAAGCCTCTGCTTCTTTGTTCCCAGTTTCAAAATAAAAAGAATAGAGAGCTTTAGAACTTTCTTTATGAAACCATTTCTTTTGCCAAGAAGCTCTTGATCACTCAGGCTTGATCACTCAGGCTGGAGTGCAGTGGCAAGATTCTGGCTCACTGTAGCCTTGACCTCCTGGGCTCAAGCCATTCTCCCACCTCAGCCTCCAGAGTAACTGAAATAACAGGCACACACCACCATACATGGCTAGTTTTTTAAGTTTTTTGTAGAGACGGGGTCTTGCTTTGTTGCCCTGGCTGGAAGCTGTTTTCAGGTAACTTTATTTCTCTTGCTGAATGCAGATTATTGTAATTGCTTGATAGTTACATGTGGTCAAGGCTATAATAATCACCAGGAGTTTCATTGTGTTATACAATTTAATTATTTTTAAAAATCCACTTTTGAGCACTTAGAGTGTACAGTGTACTGTGCTACCTCCTCTAGGGAGCACAAAGCTTTCTTGGAGAGACTTTGGAATGAAGATAGAGAATACTTTCCCCTAAAACAGTATCTGCTTGAGTCAGTTCTGAAGCCATTTACCTTGGATTTCAGTGCCTAGTTCCTTCAGATCTTGTAATGTTCCTTGAGATTGTCAACATTTTATTCAAACTTTGCTAAGCCCTTAAATGCATGTCCCTTATACCATGACACTTACAGCAAAGGTACTCTGAGGATTGGCCCCAGAGGGGTCCCAAGGCTAAATGCATGTCCCTTATACCATGTCCTTATGCCATGACACTTACAGCAAAGGTACTCTGAAGATTGGCCCCAGAGGGGTCCCAAGGCTAGGGTTGTAGCCCAAGTGGCTGAGTCCAGCAGTCATGATTGGCTGTGAATTTTCAGGTGCTTGCCATGTCTCTTCTGAGATCAAGGAAGAGGAGATTGAGCCATCCTTCAACGTTGAGGTGCATGAGGCTCAGGAGTTGGCCAGTGAGCAGACCGCTACGAGGCTCCTGCCCTCTGCCCTGAAGTCAGTCTCCCTACATGATGCAGCACCTGGGGGTGTCCAGCTACACAGTAGATAGGCAGGCAGGGTGGACCACTGCGAGCCCATGTTAGCAATTGAAGGCCTCCTGTGAATGAATTCTTTAGATAGTTCTATTGGGGTTTTGCATGTTTCTCTGTGCTTTGCATTTTTAATGCCCAAATGTTACTCTCCCCCTCTCAAAAAAAAAAGTGCAGCAAGGGAGCATTTGAATTTTGCAATATGGAGAGAGGGAAGTCAGGGAGATAAGAACAGAAAGGGCCAAGTATGTTGCTAACTAACTAAAACATTCCATATTTTCAGCTTCTCTTGCTGCTAAATATGGCTGTGTACCTAAGTTGTAGCTGGTGAAGTATAAGTGGAAGCATTGTGTGGAGCCTTTGGGAAGTCTTCTCAAAACAGAGAAGCATACACTTTCTTTTGCTCTTTCTCCTTCCTGCTGGTTGAAGCATGAGATCCCCTGGTTAGAGATAGGATGCAACCAGGTAGATGAGCCTGGGCCTTTGACTGGCTGCTGTACCAGCTCCATATGTCTTACCTAGATTTCTAGGCTTTTCCATTAAAGACTAATACAATCTTGTTTGAAGAAAACCCGAAGCACAGATATGGCTGGACTGTCTCCTCCTCGTACAAGCTTGCCCTTCCTGGCCACGCCCAGTCACCTCAGATCTAAGCCCCCTTCCCTCCCAGCCTTATGGTCACTCTAACTTGAATCCCGTGTGTATTATCCTTTCTTTCAGAGCCAGCCATTAAAATCACTGCGCAAGTTGTTACATCTCTCTTCGGCCTCGAATCACCCGGCTTCCACAGATCCCCGCTTCCAGCCCTTAACAGCTCAACAAACCAAAAATACCTTCTCAGAAATTCGGATTCACCCCTTGAGCCAGGCCTCTGGTGGGAGCAGCAACATCCGGCAGGAGCCCGCGCCGAAGGGCAGGCCAGCCCTCCAGCTGCCAGGTCAGATGGATCCTGGTTGGCACGTGTCCTCTGTAACCAGGAGTGCCACAGAGGGCCCTTCCTATTCTGAACAGCTGGGTGCCAAGAGTGGGCCAAATGGGCACCCCTATAACAGAACAAATCGATCACGAATGCCAAATCTGAATGATTTAAAAGAGACAGCCTTGTAATTTGTGCTGGTGGGGGGAGGGGTGGGCAGGCAAGCCAGTGGGGAAGGGTGGGGAAGGGTGGGCTGGGCTTGGAGCATGGGCCGGGCCGGGTGGTGAGCCAGTATTTTCAGCTTTATGAAGGTGTGTGCAATATGCATGTGTGGGGCCGTCGAGCTCCTTGCGGCCACAAATGCTAGTCAGGGATCTTAGAGCCACAGGAGTTCCTTAGGGATCGCCACTCCCCACAGGTCTGTGTGAGAAGGGATAGAGTGTGCCATTGAGGAAGAAGAAATTCTTGCCAGTTTCTCCCCCTTACATTCCAGCTTTAGTGCAATCTGTTGAACTTGGGAACGCCAGGACGTGTCCTGGCACTGCAAGGGATAGGAAAGTTGTGTTGACCGATGCCCTTACTACATATTTTCTTCTGCCTAGACTAAATGTGGGGTTTATTGTAATCCGAGAGTATCCCTTTGAAGGGTTAGCAGATGAACTGTATGTCTTAAATTGTTTTCTAAACTTCCATATTTGATAGGATTTGTAACATTTATTTATAATTAATATTGTACTGTTATAATCATATCTTTTATGTTATAATGTAAAGTTATTTTGAGCTGTTTGAAACATTGTGAAGCAGTGGGACAGCTACAGTAGTTTCTATAAAAACTAAACAGTAACATTTATATATTGCATCAGGAGTATTTTATTCTATATATAAATATATATATGGTAAATATCTGTTTTATAAATATATTCATTTAAAGAAAGTATCGTTATGACACTATCTGCCATATTTTTATACATTTGTGATATGAAGTGAGTATTATACTTCTAATAAAGGGAGTTGAATCGTGGCTACATGTGACTGTAACAGTATGAACCTTGCTCAACTTTTAGGCCCCAGCAGTAGCCTCTAGACATGATCCTTGGTAGCAGACGAGATGCAACATCTCTTTCCAAACCTGCAGGGGAGAAAGTAATTGGCCAGTGAGAATTCCAGCAGGCCTGGTTTCTGTCCTCACACACTTGGCTCCTGTTTGTGTCCAGGGACATTACTTGCACACAGGGGAGAATAGATTGAGGCGTTACTCATGGGTCTTTGTAGAGAGAATGTGCTCTTCCACTTAGCATTAGTGTAGAGCATGGACCAAAGATTTGCCAGTGAACATTCCTTGTTGTGAGGTCATAAGAGGTACCTGTCTGCAGATCTTGCAAACCAGCTCTATGCTCCTGAATACTGTCCACTGTCCTGGAGACTCTTGGCTGATGGGGTGTAAGATATATGTGTGGCATTTCTGTTTCTGAATGCTTTTTTTGCTATTGCTCTCTCTAGTACCATATTTAAAAGGCTCCTGGAGTGATTCCAGAGAGAAAAAATTGCTCTATCCATTTTTTTCTTCCTGGGGCTGTCCATTTATGACAAGATTTTCATGCACACCTGTTACATACACACCCCCATCAGAACAGGACCTATCTTCCCCTTATCTGATCTCTTTCAGCTCCCACCTTACTCCTGAGTATCATCAAATTTGGCCTTCAAGTGTTACCCTCCCATGCCTCTGGGCCATCCTTGAGGGAAATCACCTCAGCACCATCATCTATCAGTAGTAGTAGATTTTTGGAAGTAGTCTCTTAGCAATAATACTTTTAAAGGTCCCTCCCACCCCTCAAAGAGATAACGTCTCATATTTATTACTTGTCCTCAAATTCTGAGTGTCAGCCCCTGAATCAAGTCAGCTATAATCGAAATGTGCTGTTACTGTTAACCCTCCCCCCAGATTTTGAGCATCATAGCTCTGATGATTATGAAGATTATAAAGACTAAGGTCCTAGTTTCCTTGAAGCTTAAATTGTGCATATATTGCATTTCTATATAAATACTATAATGTGTATTGATTATATAGATAGGTCATTTTAAGGTGCTTTTTATTTAATTCTACTAAGTGTAATAGGCACTAAAATAAAACTCGACTGGGTACTATTACTGAAACAATTTGACTCAAATCAATAGTTTCGCATACTCTTTAGTTCTTTTTCTGTCTTACTTTTTTCACCAGTTCAGTGGGTAGCTCTGAATTCTGGCTTTTCCCAGGCAGCCGCTTGATGATACAAGTGAGGTGGACCATCAGCAGTTTTGCCTGGACACTAATGACTCTAAAAGGGTGTGTATTTAACTCTTCTTTTTCATATTAGATCTCTACCTTGTATTCCCCCTTGCAAACCAGAAACTACACTTTTTTCTCTGGAAAGACTTCTCACTGTGCTATGCGCTTAGGAACTGCACGGTCCCATGCTGTGGCATTTGAGGCTCGTTGTCACCTAGGGGCTGGTTTCCCATGTTGTCATCCTTGCTAACACTGGGATCTCAGATGTTTGCAGAACATTTCTATTCATAGTGGTTCTTCAAAGAAGGGCTAGCATATTTGCCTTCTACCTAGAGCAAAGTAAACCTAATTGCTGAAGAGTCAATACGTACTTTTTGTACATTCCCAGATTTGAGCCAGAAAATACCTACAGATATCTACAAATGTTTTCAACCAGTGTTTTCGAGGTAGCTCTTTAATCCTCTTCTCAGCTTTTGTCTGTTCTGGCTTTTCATCCAATAAGCTGTAAGTGAACTACAATCTGCATTTCTAGCATGCAATTCTCTTCCTGCTCACAGAGGGGGATGATAAAGTTTTCTCACTGACCTTGTGGGCCCTCTCTTAGCTTTTAACTGTTGTTTTCCCCTCCTGTTGATGAAGAATTATTGACATCACAAAGATTGCCATCCGTGATAGAAAGGACTTGATTTAAAGTCAGAAAATTTTTCCGTTTCTTTAGGAAGGGGAATTTATGATATCCATGTCGTATTATCGGCCCTAACTTCCTAAAGAAGAAAAAGGGTGAATGAAAGCTTATGTTACTTTTATGAAAGTATCACTGATTTCCTTTGGAAAAGAAACTCTGCTTCACTGTTTTTCTACCTTTATTTCTCTGCCGTCCTTGTTTTTCTTCTCTAAAAGTTATAAATAAACTTTAACTGAACCTTGTTTGGTCTTGCTCTAAAATTTAGCCTCTTTCTAGAGCCCAAGACCAAAAGGGAGTGCTTCATGCTGAGGGGCTCAAGTGAGCTGACTCTACAGCAGTGGTTCTCAACTAGGGGCAGATTTGCCCCCAAGGACGTATTTGGCAATGTCTGGGGGCATTGGATTGTCACAGCTGGGGGTGATGGTATGCTACTGGCATCTAGTGGGTAGAGGCCGGGAGTGCTGCTAAACATCCTGCCATGCCCAGGACAGCCCCCTAAACAAACAGTGGTCCAGCCCCAAGCACCACTAGTGCTGAGGTTGAGAAACCCTGCCCTACACCATCCAATCCCACCAGTCTGCAGAGCTTGGCTATGGCCTTGTTCTGTCCAGGCTGCAGTACTGCAGGTATGAATTCTTCAATATCACATTCTCTTAAGAGTCTTCTACCACTGTTCCTGAATCCTTGGAATCCTGTTGTTCGTTTCTATTGTCTTGGGCCTGCTAAAAGGTGCATACCTTGGGAGGAGACCAGAGTTACTTTATAGGTGTTGGAGAACTTGAATTCTGGGTTAGCATCCTTAGAAAATCTTTCATAGAGCCACGAGGCTTATATTTAGAAGCAAGCAACAGCCTGGCAGATTGGCATGATTTTTACCAACTGCTCAAAGGCATCCATGGCTTTTAGCTGTGTCTCCCAAAAGAAAATGTCTTGTTTTTTATTCAAGTCATTTAATAGCTCTTTACATATATTAGCATATGGCAGACCAATTAGAAGCAAAAAAGTCCGTATTGGTGGTTGTGATGTGGCTGTTATAGAAGTATTTGTGCTGTATGCTTTGGTTAAATCTGTTTTAAAACATGCTTTAAGATTCACCTTATGCAATTGTACTTTAATTCTAAGCTCAGAGCTACGCTGGTCCGTCTCTAGTCATGCTGTGTATTATAAAGTATGTTGTGGTTGTAGAGTTAGCCAGTTTAGCATGTTCCTAATCTGAAAATTAGTGGACTATACTAGGAAATACTATCCCATTTTCCCTTTCCAGCCCCTCTTAGTTAAGATCATAGTATCCTCACTTCTTAAACTAGTCTTTAGAGTAAATAAGGAAAAAAGCCATTTATTTTCTTCTAGCCATGTATTATTGAGAATGACTCATAGTGTACAACTTCTTTTCAAAGGCCAGAGGATTACTTTTCAAGTGTGTAGAAAGATCTGTCCATTTCTGTTCACCTAGGACCTGGTGGTGACTGAACTCTTTCAGCAAGGGCTGTGGCTCAGTGTGATTCAGTGCTGGAGCTCGGCTGGGACTCAGTAAATCTGCACGTTCTCTGCTGGTCAGAACATATTTCCTGGAGAGCATTGCTTTTCTGCCTAGAAGTTCGTTACCTCCTGCATGATAGTGGGATATTGAGCTCTGTGTGGGTTCTAAGATCCACAGACTCATACTTTTGTGAACTTGGGATGCAGTAAGGTACACTGAACCAAGTCAGAAAATAGTGAAATATTTCCTTGCCTCCTTCAGTTCATCACTAAGAAAGTGTGTAGGCAGAGAAAATTACTTATAGTTTAAAAAAACCACAATTCTGGTTTTGTTTTGTTTTGTTTTGAAAGGGGACATAGTACAAAGGTACAAAAAAAAGATAGTACAAAAGATAGTTTTAAGTGTCCTGTCATTAATTCCCAGGGCCAGAATCTCACAGGAAGGTCCTCTCAGACTTAAAAGCCTGGCTTACAAAAATCACCAGAAACCAAACTTGTAAGCAGTTATGATTTCTTCCTTTTGCTTCTTGACCAACTGAGATACAGAATATCTTGAGGTCTGGTTCAGCCGATGAAAAATTCTGTCTCAGAAACGATGAGTAAGAAACCATGCAAGAAAATGAAGTCCCTCATCTATCTGCATACACGCGACGTGGGAGAAGTGGGGTGGCTAGGAAACTCTGGGCCTGCTGCCCCCTTTGATGCTATCTTTTCTTTGTGAATTGAATGTACTATACAAATGGTAGGCTTTCGTGTGAGCCCGTTACTACATGAATCTTCATTTCCCACGGTAGTTTGTTCATTCATCGGCGTTAGGCTTGGTCCTGGCTCCACTTTCTCCTCTCCGGGCACTGACCCCACCTTTCCGTGTATTTACTGTAGGCTATTAAATATGATCATGACCTGCCTTGCATTTTCATTCATCCACTGTTTACTCCCAAATTTAAGGGAAGTTTGTCTCATTTTGCCAGAAAAAAATTGTAATAATTGGCACGCTGGATGTGTAGGGCCAGGAAAACTGCAGCCGTGAAGCTAGTTTCACTTCTAAGGCCCTTCATTTCCCACAAGGTTAAGCTCTCGATACCCCATTTGATCCTTGGGTCCTATTTTGATCCTCCTTTGGAATCTGAAAATCAGTCTCCATGTTGTATGCAGATTAGAAGTTGCCTTGTTCGTTACTCTTCCAACACAGAGTATCAGGGAGAAAGAGGCCTTATCTGTTCCTCCATCCCCTCTGTTTTGACAGACTGCTAAGAATTCCTCAGGACTTCCTTTGGTTGGGGATTTTACTTTCCCAAAAGTCTGATCTGATTTCTTTCAGGCGTAGACAAGCTTGTCCTAGTGCTCTGCTTCAGGTCTAATCAGAAGAAACCCAGGAATAGAAAAGGTAGATGCCTTGACTTTTGTCCCTGTTGTAGGGACTAAAGTGTTTATTGCCAGAATTGTCAAAAGCTCCAGTTTGAACTCTGTAGAGTTTCACGGAAAAACAAAACAAAAAGATACTTATCCTCCCGGAGAATGTGTAAGTTCTCCAGCACAGCTTAGATTTTCCAAAATGGAAAGCAAAGCTTGCAGAGAACCTGTTTTCTCTAGAGATAGACAATTGATTCTGGCCTTCAGTCTGTTTCCCTCCCCTTGTTTACTCTTTGGTCACCAATAGAGTCAGGCTAGAGGGGTAATACGGTGATTAAAAGAAGTAAATTCTCACTGTAAACTTGGATTGATTAACAAAAACAAACCAAACAAAATCATTGCCCTAAATTTCTATCTCCAGGAATTGCTTTGTGCCATTTTGAATTCAGGTAGTGATTCTGTATATACTTAGCTAACTATTCAGAGCTTCTTCAATCTCTTGTAAGCTTGAAGGTGGTATCTCGGAAGATACAGGGCAGGGTGACATTGAGACCCTGTTCATTCTTAAAAATAGGGATAAGCCACAATGATGTTACATCTAGTGTGTGGTAGATGAAGATTCATTGGAAATTCTTAATTGCACAGACTTTATAATCCATTATATAAAGTGTAATTCCATACTTTTTACTGTGGCAAGGGTGTGATGTGATTGTTAATCTTTTTAATTTTTGAATCCAAAATGAATTTAAAGTGTTGAATACTTAAATCCTCACAAGTGAATTATGAACCATTTGTAAGGTGTTTCTATAACTCTTTGTATCATGTGTTGGTACATCTTATCAAGTTTTTTCTGGCATGTAATTCCATTCTAAACTTACGTAAAATTTCTATTGTTGCTGTAAATAATACACAAATATCTACTCCGTGATAACCTTCATTATCAGCATGAAATGGTTAATTTTTACTGAGCATAATGTATTTTTGAATGGATCTTCCCAAATGTCTTTAATAAAATGCGGATTTTGCACTGACTGATGTGACTGCCAGGCCGTCCCAATCTTGAGCACTGTCGTCCTTCGAGTTTAACTGCGAACAGCTCCATTTTAGTTCCTTCTTGGGAAGAAAGAATGCATTCGAATTCAAATGAGGGATGATGGGCCTTTGAGGTTGTAATCAGTTTAAGAGACAGAAATTAATGTAAAACAAGGCAAATCCTGTAACTTAATGATGTTGATCTTTGTTTTCCTGTTTATAAAGCTTTTTTCCCCTTATGGCATTTTGAAAACTTTGGTTTCTTTTATACTTGAGTGTTGTCACGTTTGCACATCGCTAGATACTCATGTGGTAGTTTGAGGAGGATGGGAAGAGAGGCCGATCTTGTGCTAGGTGCTATGGAGAAAGCAAAGATGGACAGCGTAATAAGAGTTTTTTCATTCTAGAGGAGAAGTGGGCAAGCTTTTTCTTTAAAAGGCCAGATGATGAATATTGGGGGCTCTGTGGCCCATCGGGTTCCTGTCACCACTACTCAACTCTGCCTTTGTAGTGCAGAAGCTGCATGGATGATACGTAAATCAGCGAGTGTAGCTGTGGTCCCATAAAACTTTATGTATAGACACAGGCCGTAGTTTACTAACTCTTGCGTTAGGCCCTCAGTTTCATCATTTAGGGTAAGACCAACCAAGTACATGTTCGATCAGGAGAGAATGAACTTAAATTTTGTGCTAACTCATATATAAAGTATTCTCCAGTTTTCTTTGTCTTTCTCAACAAAGGGTAGAAGCTAAAAGTCAGTGCTTTCTGTTCTTAAAAGTACTGTGTCAATCAGTTCTTCACTCTTGTCTCCTTAAGTGACATGGAAACTTATGGCCTGTGCTTTAAACTATACACTTAACAAGACTGAATCAAAGTATTTGGTGCTTATACTTTTTAATGTTCATAGCACTTACTATGGCCAGGCACAATGCCCAAGTGTTTTGCTTTTATTATATTTTTCTCACAACAACCCAGTGAAACAGGTACTATTATTATCCCCTTTTTGTAAATAAGGAAACAGATTTCCATACTTGACATTAACTTGCCCAAGGTCACCCAGTTTGGAAGTGGCAAGGCCAGGATTTGAAGCCGAATATGTTCATTGTAAAGCCCATATACCCTTAAAAGTCACTGCACCTCCATGTATGGAAACTGACATGGAGCATAACGGTGGTCATGGTCAGTATTGTTTCTCTTTAGTAATTCAGATTTATTCAAGACCTCCACGGTTCAAATTTCAAAAACAGTTTCCAACACAGAGTATATTAAGAACTTTGCCTAAAGTTTACTCTAGGTGCAGAAATAAAGACAACTTAGTGAAGTGAAAGAAAGAGTAACAGAAATGGCTATCTACACTGATGGAATAAATGTACTAATTAGAGCAGGCAGTAAGTCCCCAAAATGTATAACATATTCTTTTCTAAAAGCTCACAACAATTGATGTGCCAGCTTTCATCCCCTTTCCTTACAGATGGTAATTGATGTGATTTGAGAATAGAACATTTCATTGAAAGGAGTCACTGGAGGTCATCTGGGGATGTGGTTTAGAAAGCCCAGGATCAGGCCAGGTGCGGTGGCTCACGCCTGTAATCCCAGCACTGTGGTAGGCTGAGGTGGGCAGATCACCTGAAGTCAGAAGTTTGAGACCAGCCTGGCCAACATGGAGAAGCCCTGTCTGTACTAAAAATACAAAAATTAGCCGGGCATGGTGGCGCATGCCTGTAATCCCAGCTACTCGGGAGGCTAAGGCAGGAGAGTCACTTGAACCCAAAAGGCAGAGGTTACAGTGAGTCGAGATCGCACCACTACACTCCAGCCTGGGTGACACAGCGAGATGCCATCTCAAAAATCAATAAATAAATTTTTTTTTAAAAAGCCCAGGATCTAGAGTCAGGTTGCTGGGTGGAGTCCTGGCTCCATCGCCTACATGTCATGTGACTCAGTTTCCTTATCTTTAAAGGGAGGTAATCACAGTACCTACCTCAGTGTTGTTGTGAAGATTTAATGAGATAATAACCTGCAGCAGAGCACTTGACAGATTCTCAAGAAATATGAGCTATTATAACATGATTGCTGTTATAAAACATTATTGCTATTACTTCTGCCCCAATTGGCAGTTTCAGGAAATTGAGAAGGAATATCACTGAATCTGAATGCCAGTTAAACAGAGCTTAGTAGGTGGCCACAAAGCCCTTTAGATGCACGTGTCCTATTTGCTCTTCGTATCAGCCCTATAAGGTTGGGCTTAAGAATGATCCGGCATGGAACTACTCTTGGGACCACAGGGGAAGTGACAGCCCTTGTAAGCTTTTGTCAGTAGGCCTTAGCAACCAAGCCCCAAGTGGACAGAAAGGCAGGCTTCTGTGAGCATCCATCTTGAGGGTCACTTAGGGGTGCAATCTTCTGGGCTCTGAGAATGGATTCACAGCAGTGCCTCTATCTGGAAATACCTTTGCTTTGTCCAAGTAACCTCCTCCCACACTGAGTACCCGAATCAGCTCAGATTTTTTTTCTTAATATTGGCAACACTTAATGCTACTTCTTTGTTCATAACATTTCATTTAATTATTTAAAAATCTGCAAATGTTGTGTATATTTTACCGCAATTTTTAAAAAATCTCCAGTGTAGATCGTGCTCCAGCATTTATAAAAATAAAAGTAAACCTGTTAAAACAAGAGTGAGTTTTTCCTATGTTACGTATAATTTTTAATTTGAAAGTTTCCCCCACAAAAGAAATGACACTGAAGCATAGTTTGTGTGTTTGACAGCAAGATTCTGTTAGGCTTCAGATTTCCCTCAATAAAAGTTTTAGTTTTTATACATTCTGTCATGAATTGAATGAAGTAAATAATATGCTGTTGTAAGCAAATTACCTGCAGATAAATGTCTTATGAATTGTATATCTTATTGTTTATTAAATTCTGAAGTATTGAGTGGTTTCCAATGTGAAATCCCAGCTGGCTTCTTTGCAATGATGAACAAGTTAGTTGTAATTCATATGGAAATTCAAGGAACCCAGAATAGCCAAAACAATCCTGAGGACCAAAGTTGGAGGACTCACATGCCCCAATTTCAATACTACAAAGCTACAGTAATGAAGAAAGTGAGGTAATAGAATTTGGAGTCCAGAAATAAACCCTCTCACAATTATGGTCAATAATTGGTTTTTGACAAGGTTTCCAAGATAATTCAATGTGGGAAAGAATAGTCTTTTCAGAAAATAGTGGTGGGACAACTGGATATGCACATGCAAAAGAATGAGGTCGGACTCCTATTTCACACCATATACAAAAATTAACTCAAAATGGATCAAAGATCTAAATGTAAGAAGTAGAACTATAAAACTCGTAGAAGAAAACATAGGAGTAAATCTTCATGACCTTGAATTTGGCAGTGGTTTCTCAGATATGACACCAAGAGCACAAGCAAAGAGAAAAACAAATTGGACTCATCAAATGTTTAAAAATTTGTGCCTCAGAGGACTCTATCAAGAGGATTTAAAAAAAATCCACAGAATGGGAGAAAATATTTGCAAGTCATATCCAAAAAGGGAATTATACCTAGAATATACAAAGAATTCTTAAACTCAGTAAATTGTAAGCTGATTTAAAATGGGCAGAGGATCTGAATAGACGTTTCTCCAAAGATGTGCAAATGGCCAGTAACCACATGAAAAGATGTTCAACATCATTCGTCACTAGGGAAATGCTAATCAAAACCACAGTGAGATGCAACTTCACACATACTAGGATGGGTATAATCAAAGACGGACAGTAACAAGTGTTGCTGAGGATGTGGAGAAAGTAGAAGCCTCATACATTGCTGGTGGAAATGTAAAATGACGCAGCCACTTGGGATGATAGTTCCTCCAAAGATTAAACAAGAGTGACCGTGTGTTCCAGCAATTTTACTCCTAGGTGTATACCCAAGATAAATGAAAACACACATCCACACAAAAACTTACACACAAATGTTCATAGCAGCATTGTTCATAATAGCTAAAGAGTGGAAACCCAAATATCCATCAATGGATGAATGGATAAATAACAATATGGTCTTGACATGATACTAAATAATGATGTTCAGCAATAAGGAGTGACATAATGATACACGTTACAACGTGGATGAACTTTAAGACACTGTGCTAAGTGAAAGAAGCCAGTCACGAAATCCCACGTACTGTATGATTTCATTTATGGAAAACGTCCAGAATGGACCAATCTATACAGACAGTAGATTTGTGGTTGCAGAGGGCTTGGGGTGGCCGATGGGTTGGGGAGTGATGGCTGATGGGTGCAGGATTTCTCTTTGGGGTGATAAATTTTCTAAAATTCATCTAGTGATAATGGTTGCACAACTCTGAATATACCAAAAGTCATCAAATTGTATACTTTAAATGGATACAAATTGTGTGTGAACTTAAATTTCAATAAAGCTGTTAAAAAAGTTTCCAACATGAACAATTATTTGGAGAACGTTTTTTCCTGCCTCAGTTTCCTCTCCTTTTTCCCTGAACTGCACTCTCTTGACTCCTGTGTTTGATGTGCCGGTTGTGGAAGTCCTTAACTCTTAGGATACTGCCATTTTGTCTGATAGTCCATGTCGCGACCAAAGTTAATTCATCTTTCCAAATAAGGGTCTCTGTTCAGGCATTTCTGTCCAAAATAGATTTGTCCTGTGTCCTAAGGCCAGGGATAGGATTTCCCCCCGACACCCTGTATGATATGTTTATATTTGAGAGAAGATTGGGCAGGGAAAAGCGTTTTCCGAAGTTCAAGCATAGAGCATGGGGACTAGAATGATGCTGGGTTGCATATAAAATAATTGAGCCCCCAAAACATCAAGGAGGATATCTGGGGCTTTTAGAAGGCTGCCTGTTCACAGGGAAGGTGAATGTGTTGTCCAGGACTGTGTTAGCGCGAGTCTAGTCACTTGCCTTGGCATTTGAAAACGAAAAGTAACTCAGAAATGAGCTGCTAGCAAAGGCTACCCTGTGTCTACGGCCAGGACAGTCTTTGGAGCAGCCTCATTCTCTCATTCTACCACCTCCTCCTCTCCATATACCTCTCCTGCCCCTCCCCGGTGTTTAACAGCCTCTCCCAGGGGGCGGCCTGGAAACAGGCTGGGCTCTAAGTGGCCAATGAGGCCTCTCAATCTAAGGTGCCGCCTCCAGGAAATGAAGGTGAGGTCCGTTGCTTCCCAGAGAGCTTTTCAGGAGCAGGCGCAGTTTGCCTGTTGCAAGGCAGAAGGTAGAGGGTGAGAAGCTTTCAGAGGAAAAGCCATGTGGTCCTTTTTATGATGTGAGTCCTTCCCACTTCCTACGAAGCCTGTAGCGATCTAATGGGCCTGTGAGTAGTCAGTGGTAGCTCCTGGGCCGGGCGTTCTCGAAATATGTTTAGTTTGCTGGGAAATGGTAGCCCTAGGTAAAGGGCAATTGTGCTGTGTTATGGTCATTTGGGGTCCCTACATATACTTAGATGTGCAGCCTGTCCTGTGTGATCACCTAAATGGGGACCACAGACACAGGGAATTTGCAGGAATGGATTCCAGAATGGAGCTGTGTGTATTGGGAGCTCTGGACCCTCCCTGATCCCTGGGTTGGTTGGGGGTGGAAGTCCAGACCACCTTGAAGGTAAGAACTGCGAGCAGAGGGACCTCCCCTACCTTGAGCTTTTGGTCATTTGTAATGTATAGCCTCTCAGGGCATCGGGACTCTCACCCACCGCACTTAGCCCTGCCACCCAGTCACCCTGGAGACCCTCAGCTGCCTCCCCAGGGCTGTGAAGTCCTCTTTGGCGATGATTTAGTGGAAACTTAACTAGGAGGAACTGCTCCCTTCTGCATTCGAAGCCAGGCTTTAGGAAACTGTTTTTGTCTTGAATGTGGTAAAGCAAAGGACTTTTCAAATTATCAGGGCTGCTTTGTGTTCTCCTGAGACTGCACCTTTCATAGTGTCACTGAGACAAAGAAATGAGCAGCAGATTACCCCTGCTACTTAGGCTTTTGTAAGAAAATTGGTTTCAGGGACATTTTCTTTGTTCTGACTTTCTCTGGCCCTGAGTGGGGAATAAGTTCATTTTTATTTCATTGAAATCAGAAAACTATATCTTAAAAAAAAGGCAACATTCTCTACCCCGTTACTGCAGTTAAAATTCCTTTGTGAAATATAGCCCCGTCCACCCTAGTGGTGTGTCAGGGGTCTCCTACGGGCCCGCTGTGCACCGGTCACCCCCAGGCAGGCGCCGAGCCGAGGTGAGCATCAGGCACACTTGCTGACACACTCCAGCAGCTCCATCCGGATGGCAATGCGGACATGCCAACCCAGTGGGATGAGGCGGATGAAGCGGGAGATGATGGGGGGCCGCAGCAGGTTCTGAACCGTGGAGGTGCGGTCCGAGTTGCCATAGAAGACCTAGAGAGATGGAGGAAATCCTGTCACCGTCACATCAGAAGAGGGAAAAGGAAGAAGGATTCCTTTCTGGAGCTAGCCCCAGCTTTTAACTGTGGAAGGATTAGAAAGTGGTTAAAGCACAGAGAGTTTGCAGGTGCCCCCTAATATCCGACCTTGAGTGATTGTCATTGCACCTCCATGCTCAGGACATCTGGAACTGCACCATCCCATAGGGTGGCCACTAGCCAATATGTCTGTTTACATTTAAATTCATAAAATTAGATAAAAATTCAGTTCTGGCCAGGTGTGGTAGCTCACACCTGTAATCCCAGCACTTTGGGAGGCCAAGGCAGGTGGATCATCTGAGGTCAGGAGTTCAAGACAGCCTGACCAAAATGGAGAAACCCCGTCTCTACTAAAATACAAAATTAGCTGGGCGTGGTGGCACATGCCTGTAATCCCAGCTACTCAGGAGGCTGAGGCAGGAGACTCACTTGAACCTGGGAGGTGGAGGTTGCAGTGAGCCAAGATCGCACCACTACACTCCAGCCTGGGCAATAAGAGCGAGACTCCATCTTGAAAAAAAAAAATTCAGTACCTTAGTCATAATAGCCACATTTCAAGTGGCCAATAGCTACATGTGACCAGTGGCCACCATATTGGACAGTAGAGATGTGAACATTTCCATCATCACAGAAACTTCTGTTGGAGGGTGCTGCTAGAAAATGCCTCTTGACTCATCGCTTTTGAGTTTTTATCGTTTGCATTTTGACATTTTGACATTTTGCCCACATCACACTTACATGCTCTAAAGGTATCCAAAGTAGGGCTCAAGTGAAAACCCATGCTTGGCTCAGGAGTTGTAAGCCAAAGATTAAATGTGTGTTCCTACTTTGATACAAGTGATGAACCTTTTCGACTTGGAAAAGGTTTTTTAAAAAAGACATAAAAACTTGGCCGGGTGTAGTGGCTCCTGCCTGTAATCCCAGTACTTTGGGAGGCAGAGGCAGATGGATCGCTTGAGATCAAGAGTTCGAGACCAGCCTGGCCAACACACCACGTATAAATGGACAATTCTCTACCTACATCAATAACCCCATCTCTACTAAAAATACAAAAAAAATTAGCCAGGCACAGTGGCGGGCACCTGTAATTCCAGCTACTCTGGAGGCTGAGGCAGGAGAATTGCTTGAACCTGGGAGGCAGAGGTTGCAGTGAGCTGAAAGAACACCACTGCCCTCCAGCCTGGGCAACAGAGCAAGACTCCATCTCCAAAAAAAAAAGATATAAAAACTCAAAGGAAGATTCTGGAAAGGGGAGGGTGGTGCCAGAGTAGAGAGAAAGGGAGTTTGCTTAGTGTTTTTAAAGATGTAACATAAAAACATGCTGTGGATGTTTGACGCTATTTCCAAAGGAATCATTCTTTGCCCTCTTACCAAAGTCAGGGTGCTCTGCCTGATGCCACTAGGACATTTCATTTCCTTCTGGGATCGTCTCCTGAAAATATCTGGCTGTTGCATTTGGCCCCATCCATCCACAAAACGGGAAGAGCCTTGTCTGCCATGTTCTTGCCTTTCTTCACTGTGGCGCCACTCCGCAGCGCCCTCTCTATTGCAATTTGTGCTTGAGCCTTTTCAAGTCAGGAGACAGGTGAAGAGAGGGGAAGGTGGAACAGGCCCCCCAGATTGCGCAAGTGCAGGGGTGAAGTGCCTCTTTGCAAAGAACCTTCAAGACCTTCAGAAGCACAGGGCTTGAAAAAATTCTGTCTTTTAGAGAAGCCAGCTAGTAAGAATAAAAATGAAATGACGAGGTCAAGAGATCGAGACCATTCTGGCCAACATGGTGAAACCCCGTCTCTACTAAAAATACAAAAAAATTAGCTGGGCGTGGTGGCGCTCGCCTGTAGTCCCAGCTACTTGGGAGGCTGAGGCAGGAGAATTGCTTGAACCCGGGAGGCGGAGGTTGCAGTGAGCCGAGGTCGCGCCACTGCACTCCAGCCTGGTGCCTGGTGCCTGGTGACGGAGTGTGACTGTCTAAAAAAAAAAAAAAAAAAAAAGAAAGAAATGAAACGTCCAAGTATCAAGATGGTTTTTCCTATTGTGTTCAAACTCCTTGAAACAACCCATGAATGTCTTGCTGTACAAACTGTCATCAGAGACTTACAAAGCCTTCTGAATCTCAGCTGTACATGTCTACTTAATCTGATTAAATGTTGAAATTAGCCTGGGGATCTCCTACTCTTAGACAAAAGGATGTTTAACATTTCCGAAGAGCTAGTGAGTTTTTAATTCATTTTTATTCATAGCAAATCTATATATATAGTCAGAAGCCTACTGTGTTTAGTCTATGGTGAAGACGACTTTGGTCTCAATCCACAAAGATTAATAGGATATGGAGTTGCCCGAAGGTTCAAGTTCCTCCGTGTGTGTGCTGCTAAAGTCTTTTAACCATTTAGCTAATGGCTAACTTGCTAGGTTCTCAAAAGGCTCCCCTCTGTCAGTCTCAAACAATAGGAGAGGCCACATCTATATAAATGGACAATTGTCTACCCACATCAGTAACATCAGACCACACCTGTGAAGCAAAGTGCGTTCAGTGATCCAGTGAGCTGAAATAGTCTAAATGGTCAGTCTGAAGAATTCAGGCAACTGTCTACTGATATGGAAACTCAGACACAATTTTTTTTGCACCTAAGAGTGGCACTCATTTGCAAACTGCTGGACACCAAGGCAAGACAAGGAAAGAGGGCACAACACATTGTGGGGGAAAGCGCAGATGACCCACCATGCCGCAGAGTCAGTGCTCTGACAGAGGACAGTGACAGGAGCACAGGGACAGGAGGAGAAGCCCCAGAGGGTGTGAGCTAAAGGTGGTTTGGGATAAGCCCAACTTACCCGGTTGTTTCCAGTCTGGTCCTTATAGTAAATCCAGTTCAGGTGCTCATCGGTCCTGTACTGCACGCTATACTTGGTCATCCACTCATCGATGTCACAGCGACCCTGGGTGAGGATCCCTGAAATCACCTTGATCTCCTTCAGATCTATCTGTAGCCACTGGTTGCTGTCCTGGAACTTGGAAAGCCAGGCACACCTGCCGAGAACATATCGAGTCACCTGGAGCCTTCCCCTGTGCATGTCTGCAAAAAGCCTGCAGGTGCTGGCTTTCGAGGGGATGTCAGCACCCGAAGAGCCCCCAGCCAAGCTCAGGCATTCTGAGCTGCAGTCTGAGCCTTGTCTTCTAGGAGTGTCTAGCCTCTCTTACACTTAACTTGCATCTCATTCTCCCTCTCCCTGCACCTCCACCTCCTGAGAAAAAATTGCCAGATTCGACTAATTTGTCAAAGAAATGCCTTGGAGGAGCTGAAATTTCCTTTGGGCGCAGTTGAACGTGTCTGTCTACAAAGCATGCAGGTGCATGGCTGTTACACCACCAGCCCCTGCCCTCTGCATTAGTCTCCCCAGGGGATTGTTGCTGTGCATTTCACTCTCTTCACACCTATTTGTGTTTCCCTTGGATGGTGACATCCCTGGCATTCAGGAAGTGTCTGCCTCGTGCAGAGCACTGACCCATGTGGATCTGGAAGGGCTTTGACAAGCCTCAAGCCAGATAACCATTGAAGCAACTAATTTTTTTTTTTTTTTTTTGAGACGGAGTTTTGCTCTCGTTGCCCAGGCTGGAGTGCAATGGTGCAATCTTGGCTCACTGCAACCTTCACCTCCGGGTTCAAGCGATTCTCCTGCCTCAGCCTCCCAAGTAGCTGGAATCAGAGGCGTACACCACCACACCCAGCTAATTTTGTGGTTTTAGTAGAGACAGGGTTTTACCATGTTGCCCAGGCTGGTCTCGAACTCCCAACCTCAGGTGATCCACCCCGCTTCAGCCTCCCAAAGTGCTGGAATTAAAGGCGTGAGCCAGCACGCCCGGCCAACTTTGTTTTTTTAGCTACATTCCTCATAAATTGTGGAAACCTATCGTAGTTCCCCCCGCTGCCTCCTTTTTTCCTTTTAGGTGTATTTTAATTAGCTTTGTAGGACTTAGCCCTGGTCCGCCTTCTCTTCTTTTTCCAGATATACTTCTTGGGTGGCTCCTGACTTTTTACTTCCATCCCAGACCTTTTCTAAATTCCAAATCCAGAGAGTTCAGTTGCCAGCTAGAGGACTTCTGTATACCTCTCAGCATCTCAGATGAAACATGTCCCAGTGTGAGCCCCTAAGTGCCCCTGCCCCACTCCGCTTTCAGACACCACATCTCTGAGTATCCATCCTCCCCTGCATCCATGCCAGCCACCTGAGAACCATCTTGGGCCCCCTCTTCTCCACACCTTCAGCACCCAGTCCATCTATCGTCCCCATCTCCAAGTGTCTCAACTTCCCTATTTCTGTGGGTCTCCACTGCCACCATTCTAGCCCATGTCCCCCTCCTTTCTTGCCACACCTCACTTAACTAGTCTCCCTGGATCGCTCAGGCCCCATAGAAACCAGAGAACTTTTCTTCAAACGCAAATATGCTTGCGATACTCTTTGACTTAAAATCTTTTTCTGGCAGAGTCTGCTGATTATCTCCCGATATTTCCTTCCCATCTTCATTTGGTAATAGAACCCCTGGGTTTCATCTGGGCAAATGGCCACCTGGCTAAGATGACATTTCCCAGTCTCCCTTGCAACTAACCAAACTCTGGTCAATGGGCTGTGGGCAGAAGTGGCCAATAGAATATGTTTGTGTTCTTAAAGGCAAATCATGCACACTCTGCTGCTCTTTTGTTTCTCCCCACTAACTAGAATGTGGATGTGATGGTAGAAGACACAGCCACCATTTTGGACCCCAAGATAGATGCTTCATGTCAAGGATGAGAGAACAACAAAGTAGAGCCTGGGCCCCTCATGCCATCAAGCTGCCATAACAACCCTAGGCTGCTGAATGAAACTTTTTTTTTTCTTTCTGAGACAGAGTCTTGCTCTATCGCCCAGGCTGGCGTGCAGTGGCTCGTGATCTCAGCTCACTGCAATCTCCGCCTCCCGGGTTCAAGTGATTCTCCTGCCTCAGCCTCCCAAGTAGCTGGCATTATAGCCACCTGCCACCACACCCAGCTAATTTTTGTATTTTTAGTAGAGACAGTGTTTCACCATGTTGGCCAGGCCAGTCTTGAATTCCTGACCTCAGGTGATCCACCCGTCTCAGGCTCCCAAAGTGCTGGGATTACAGGCATGAGCCATCACACCTGACTGATGAATAAAACTTTTAAGTAAGCAAGAAACACACTTCTACATTAAGTCACTGTATTTTGGTGCTCTTTGTTACAGCAACATAAACCTGTATGCTAACTAATTTGCACTCAGGGTCCTCCCATTATCCCCGCAGTAAGGACCACAGTCACTAACGTGGCTTCTAAGGTCCTGCACCATCTGACCTCTGCCTGCCTCTCCACCTTGCCTCAGCTGTGCCCCAGCCTTGCTGCCCTCTTTATGTTCCCCATCCACACCCTGGAGGTGTCATCCCAACTCAGGGCTTTTGCACCTGCTGTACCTACCCCACACCTCTTCCCCTCCCTCACCTGGCCAACTTCAAGTTGCAGGTCAAATATGTTTTCCTTAGAAAGCCTTCGCTGGCTGCATGGATGAGGTCTTTCTTCCTTCATCTCCCCCACAGCACTCAGAAGTACATTCTGTGTCATTAGAGAGGCCTTTTTTTTTTTGAGACAGGGTCTCCCTCTGTTGCCCAGGCTGGAGTGCAGTGCGGCTCACTGCAACCTCTGCTTCCCAGGTTCAAGCAAGTCTCCTGCCTCAGCCTCCTGAGCAGCTGGGATTACAGGCACGTGCCACCACACTGGCCAATTTTTTTTGTATTTTTAGTAGAGACGGGGTTTCGCTGTGTTGGCCAGGATGGTAGAGAGGTGCATGTTTTTTGAAAGCACATGAAAAAAAATCCCCTGGGCCCTGCTTACCCAAAGCCTTGACTGTTGAGCCGGGCCTTGTTTGCAGTCCACGAGGAATACCAGCCCACATACTGCTCTGGGTTAGAGCAGGTGATCTGGTCCGGTGTGACCTCCCCTGACTCGAAACCCAGGGGCTTGTGATATGGGCATTCTGGGAAAGGAAAAAGAATGCATATTCAAACACATATCTCAATACTCACTCAACAAGCACCAGGTGACTGAAATAACAAAACAAACTCATCTGCTTTGCACTTCGGAGCTGGAAAAGGCTTTACCTGTCTCTCTGGTTCACAATGGGTAGAGCTGGGTCTTCAACGGTTCACTACTCATGCGAGAAAGGAATGAAGGATGAAGTAAAGGAATTGCCATAGAGACTCACAGGCTTAGTAAAAGCAGAGGGAAGGGGCTCTATGGCAACCTCACAAGGGGTGTGCAGAATTTTGAGAAATGCCTCACCTCCTCCGCCAACTTAGAGATCTGAAAACCAGGAGGTGCACAGCGAAACACCGTATTTAAATGCTATACATCTTTCTTTCCTTCATTAACACAGATTTAGCTATCCTGTGTGATGATGTCAGGGTCCCTCATTGTCTTTGGGCAGCAGATGATGCCAATTATAGGGACAAAACCACAGTGAGAGGCAAGACGGGCGATTACATATTGAGATGTTGAGAGTGACTTCCTACTTGTAAATTGCAGTTTTCTCACCAGTCTAAGGAAAAAAAATGGGTGAAATGTGCTCAGGGAACTGTTGAATGAGAAACAGCTGAAAGGAACGGCTTTTTCCCAGGGGTAGTAGCCAAAGGTGGTTCTTCTGTGTTAATTCTCTCTCCCTTCCTCTCGTCTGTCTGTCCCCTCACATTAAAAACAGTGACCAGTTACCTGGTCAGAGGCTGCCAGTTTTCAACCCAGTATTCATTCATTCTCCCCTTCTTCTTTTTTTTTTTTTATTTTTTTGAGACAGGGCCTCACCCTGTCACCTAGGCTGGAGTGCAGTATTGTGATATCAGCCCACTGCAACCTCTGCCTCCTAGGTTCAAGTGATCCTCCCACCTCAGCCTCCCAAGTAGCTAGGACCACAGATGCATGCACCACACCCAGCTAATTTTTGTATTTTTTGTAGAGACGGGGTTTTGCCATGTTGCCCAGGCTAGTCTCGAACTCCTGGGTTCAAGGGATCTGCCCGCCTCAGCCTCCCAAGACACTGGGGATTACAGGTGTGGGCCACCACACCCGGCCTCCCCTTCTTTTTGACTAAAGAGCTCCCCTTTCATTGGGAGCAGCAATGTAGCCAGCTGAATAAAGGCCCTTTCCCAGCTTCCTTTGCATTTAGAAGTGCCCATGTGACATCACTCTGACCAGTGAGATACACAGTCTGCCTGCTAGGATTTCTGTTCAGGTTTTGCTTGCCCCTTCTTTCTTCCTGTCACCTAGACTACATCTGACGGCTGGTGTGACAGTAGCCATCTTGCACCATGGGGGTAAGGCTAAGAGAACTGCAGAGGCCGAGCACAGTGGCTCATGTCTATAATCCCAGTGCTTTGGGAGGTCTTGAGCCAGGAGTTCAAAAGCAGCCTGAGGCAACATAGGGAGATCCCATCTCATGGCACACACCTGTAGTCCCAGCTACTAGGGAGACTGAGGCAGGAGGATTGCTTGAGCTCAGGAGTCTGTGGCTGCAGTGAGCCATGATCACGCCACTGCATTCCAGCCTGGGTGGCAGACCCTGTCTAAAAAAAAAAAAGAACTGCAGAGACCTCAGCCTTGATAACCTTAATATAACTCCCTACCCCTCATATTTTTTTACCATGTAAGTTAAAACAAAACTTCTAAATCGATAAGCCAGTATTTAGGGGATCTTGAACTTATAACCAAACCCAGTTCCTACCTGAATTTTTACAGAAAACAAATGGCAAATGTATTTTCCTTTTTTGTTAGAGACAGCGTCTCCCTGTCACACGGGCTGGAGTGCAGTGGTGCGGTCATAGCTCTCTGCCACTCTAACTCCTGGGCTCAAGCGATCCTCCCACCTCATTCTCCTAGTTTTCTGATGATGAATGATAAACTGTAAATAAGGCAAATCATAGTATTTTCTTATTCTGTAAATTTGAGTTCAGGTTGAAGGGCGGAACATATTTACTGAGGCATCATTACCTGTAAAATGAGGGCTGAAGTCTCTCTGGAGAATTTTTCAAAGGCCAGTAAAGTTGAATGAAACATGCTTGCAGAGACGGCTATGCCCTGTCCCCAGAGGCTAAAAACAGGCCAGCTTCAGACCTCTGGCCAGGGAGGCTTAACTTCCTTTCTGCCCAAATGCACCAAAGGAATAGGCCTGATCCCACTAGCATCTGCAGCTCTGTGGGGCTGAGGGTAAGGACACAGAATTTGTAGTTTATCAAGTACTCAAGACTTTGGGAGTCTGTTACGATCATGTCAATTTCCGGGAGAGCGAAGAGGAGTGCTTTGTGGGCCATTCAATCCTGCCTTGCGTGGCTGGGGAATCATCAGGGGAACTTATTAAGAATGCAGTTTCCAGGACTCCACCCCAGAGCAATTGCATTTTTAACAAGCTCACTTTTGAAAGTGCACTTTGAAAGCCTTGGCCTGCCAGGAAAGGCATTTTGTGGGCTGGCAGATCCCGAGAACTGAGTGCCTGTGGACTCTCGGGCTTCTGCACCCCCACGCTGCCCCTCCAGCCGGGAAGACAGGGCATGCTATCAGGAGTGGGGCACAAGGCCAGGTGGCAGGGTTTTTTCATGGGCAAAATTCTAACTGGTTGTCTCTGAAGCCCTTCCACTTCGAGCATTTGACGACTGAATCTCCTTTTTTTTTTTTGCTCAGGGTCACTAGCCCTGAGGGAGGAGGCAGAGGGGAAGGGAAAAACACAGCGCCACCTCTCCCAGTCACCTTGTTCTTGGCACTTTGCTCTTCTTCGTGTGTTTCCCCTTCACATCTCTTTTGTCATTTCTTCCCAAATAGCCCATCTAACGTTTCAGAGCGGGCTGTAGGCCTGCAGAGGTGCCTGGCCAGAGCCAATGGCCTTAGCGGCTTGGGAGGGCCTGTCCAGGCAGCAGAGAATGTGTGGTTCACTCTGTGATCTAAAGACCCGTGCGTCCAGACGTGGATGCTGTACTTACTCCCCAGGGAAGGTGATGATCTCACTGTCACCTTGGCTTCAGCTGGTGTCTGGGGGCTGATGCCTGACTACCTGGCCCCGAGCTTCATTCCACTGCCCTCTGAATTTTTTCCAGGAATATACGTCCCCTGTGGTAACCCAAAGAAGCTTCACACTCCGTATGTCCCAAACCGAGCCCTTCATCACTCAACCTCCAGTCCTGCTCCCTATCCAGAGCTCGAGGTCCGAGGCACTTCCATACACCTGACACCCCGGGTCCGAGGCGCTACTGATTTCAGATGCCTAACCCAGCAATCCGGTAAGCAGAGACTCTAGATGGCGGGGCTCAGCCCAGGCTGCACCTCGGCATTGCCAGAGGAGCTGTAGAGATGCTGATGTTCGGGCTACACCCTCGGGATTCTGACATCATTGGCCTGGGCGTGGGGCAAAGCTGCAGGGTTGTAATGGGCAGTCAAGGTCAAGCAGGCCTGCGTCCAGCCAATGACACCTGGGGTAGGGGCCTACCCTCTCAGCATGAGTGCAGGCCAGCTGCTTAACCTTGCTGGGTCTCGGTCTCCTCATCTGTGAAATGGGGCATGACAGTAAGTAGTACCTGTCTTCATAAAATCAATGTAAGATTAAGTGAAACTATTTGGAGATTGCAGAGTTCATAGAGCACAGCGTCTGGCCGAAAAGCAGCAGATACATGACATTGGTGCAGGTGAATTTGTGAGAGTACATTGAGATCTTGAATTTTGCATGTTTTTCTGGCAAAGACTTAATCAGGAGGAAATCCAGCGGCCCTCTATCCTACTCTGTTCTGTCGCCATTTATCCTCCCCCACCCCGCCCCACGCCCCCGCCCCCACATCCTCCAGAGAATGAGGCCAGCTTCATGTGACTAATGGTTTCGGCTGTCCTTGCCCCAGGCAGGAGCAAGTGTGTGTGTGTGTGTGTGTGTGTGTGTGTGTGTGTGTCTGTGAGAGAGAGACAGAGAGAAGGATGTGAGAGAGAAACCTGTCATCCCTCAGGCTTATGGACCTGAAAGATCTAGGCCCCGCCAGGAATTAGTGCATTGCCCAAGAGAAGGAGGTCACTGCCCTGGCTAAAGTCGCAGGGGTGTGGTGAGGGCCTGAGCGTGCAGCGGGGAGGGACCTGATTCCCCTGAGGGGCTGGACTGGGGTGGGTCTGGGAGCCCTGAGCATCCTCAGAAAACTCGGGGAGGTCCCTCGGACTGAGCTTGGCGCACACTTCCCAGTGAGGCTGTGGCCAGGCCGCCCTCACAAGCTCCTGGGGGGTTCATGTGTCTAAAGGGGGAGAAAAAACCTTCAAAAATCCTGTCCGAAGACTCCTCATGGGCCATTACAAGGGGGAACTCCAGCTGGATTTCTCCTAACATGGAAAAATAGAAAATGTGCCATTTCCCCAACTCTGCGTGCCCTGAAGAAGAGCGCACTCCAGTTCTTCTATTGTGATTTTTCCTGACTCTTTTCCCCTTTCCTCCTCCTTCAGGGGGCCTGGTTGAGCTCTTTTCACGTCTGCATGTGGCCTGCAGGCCTTCCCTGAGGCCGTCCCCTCCTGTCCCAACCCCTCTGCCTGGCCCTCCAAGCCTCAGCTTTCAGATCTCTGCCTGCCCTGAGCTGGGTAAGGGGCCCCAGGTGGTTCCTCCCCAGCACCTTCCACACCTGTCACATACCCCTCCTCCTCGGCTATAATTCATTGTCATCTCCCCTTGCCTACCTCCCTCCCCGTTCTCCCCCGAGCAGAGCAGAATGCATGCAGGTGCTGGGCACTCTCTAGGTACTGACTGGATGGATGGACGGACAGATGAATGAACAAACACCATTGCCCCATTTTGGGTGGCCACTGGGGACAAGCAGACGAAATGGCAGAAACAGGCAGCAGAGGCCTCAGGGAAGAAGTAGATGCTGACTGTGACCTCTGGCCTCATCAACATAAATTGAGTAGATGCTAGAAGGCAACATAAATGGTGTTGTGAAAGAATTAAGGGGATCCTAAGCCAGGCGCGGTGGCTCACGTCTGTAATCCCAGCACCTTGGGAGGCCGAGGCGGGAGGATCACCTGAGGTCTGGAGTTTGAGACCAGCCTGGCCAACAAGGCGAAACTCATCTCTACTAAAAATACAAAAATTAGCCGGGTGTGGTGGTGGGCACCTGTAATCCCAGCTACTCGGGAGGCTGAGGCAGGAGAATCGCTTGAACCTGGGAGGTGGTGGTTGCAGCGAGCTGAGATCACGGCACTGCACTCCAGCCTGGGTGACAGAGTGAGACTCCATCTCAAAACAAAAAGAACTAAGGGGATCCTTATCAGACACACAGAATATGACCTTGCCAAGTTTTCTGCCCAATGTCACTCTGTTGTTGCAGCTATTAGACCTGTTTCTGTACTCATTTCACCCTGAAGGAAAGCCTGCGTCTGTGGCCCAAATGGCTCTTCTGAGCCGTGATGTGATCACGAGATGGATAAAGGAGTATTTGCAATAGTACCAACCCGAGGCTGTGTATGTTTCATATTCTAGCCTTTTTGCTTCAGTGGCTACTTTCTGGGTTTGTAGGCAGGCTTATAAAGCATGCAGACCTAAGGAAACACAGAGTTCAGGGATGTTCTTAACACGAGATTCCAGACACATGTGAATAGTGTTATGCATATGCATTAGACTTGAATATATGTGACAATATAGCGGAGTACAGAAGAAAATATATAGAATAATATTTCTGGAAGAATGGATTATAAGCTCAAGTATCATATAGAATAGAAAATCTAGAATCAAAAGGAAGCATTAGCAAACCAGGGGATTTCATATACTTTTGATAATTTCCCTACCCTATTTTCTGTTCTCAGAGTGCCGGGGTAATCTTGGCTCAACAGTGGAAAAGACAGAGCTTTTAGTATATTTTCAATAGCATTAAAGTGAAGATTAGGAGGCCACAATGCACGTGGCCTTCTGCTCCACGGGGGGTGGGGGGGGGCGGGCATTAGTCAGAGTGCACCTGCCAGCTCCTCCTGGCAGCTCTGAGTGACCCCGCTGTCCTTCTGTGCTTTCCAGGGTTCTCTTTATTGGTGAGACAGGCTATGAGAGAAGCCCTGATGTACAAGGCCCAGATAGAACAAGCTTCGTTCCTGGCATACTACAAGAATCCCAGGGACTGACAGGCAAGTGCCTTCTGCAAGCCTGTGGCCGGTCCCAGTGCCCGGAATCATCTCTCTCATGGAAGAACCAATTAACATGAATTAATTAACCATTAACACTGAGGCTGAGTTTTTTCCTTTCTGAAAATATCTGCATTGTGAAAAACAAAGCCAGAACACAATGGGGAGAGGAGAACACTTACGCTAAAAGAATTTCTAATTTTAGAACTTCAAGCTCATGACAGCTGTGTAGGGGAGACAGCTTTGGGGACCAGAGTCAACATCACATCCCTCAAACACATGGCCTTTCTTATTTTATTTTTTATTTTTTTGACGAAGTCTTACTCTGTCACCAGGCTGGAGTGCAATGGCCTGATCTCAGCTCACGCAACCTCCACCTCCCGGGTTCAAGAGATTCTCCTGCCTCAGCCTCCTAAGTAGCTGGAACTATAGGTGCGTGCCACCACACCCAGCTAATTTTTTTATAAAATATTTTTAGTAGAGACGGGGTTTCACCATGTTGGCCAGGACGGTCTCGGTCTCTTGACCTCGTGATCCACCCACCTCAGCCTCCCAAAGTGCTGGGATTACAGGTGTGAGCCACTGTGCCTGGCTTTTTTTTTTTCTGAGACAGGGTCTCTGTCTGTTGCCGAGGCTGGAGTGGAGTGATATGATTATGGCTCACTGCAGCCTCAAACTCCTGGGCTCAAGTGATCCTCCCACCTCGGCCTCCTGAGGAGCTGGGACTATAGCCGCCGTGCCCCCCATCTAGAGGTGGGGTTTTGTCATGTTGCCCACGCTGCATGTAGCCTGTCTTGAAGTTTCAAACTTGATTGGATCAATGAGGCCAATCCACATCGACAATGTCTTTTCAATTTCTTCTTAGACAGAACTTACTTGGAATGGAATTCCAGGAGGTCTCATGTCTATAGTGAAAAGAACATTTGTTTCCACTAAATGGTAAATTTCTCTAAGGTGGAGACAATGCCTTCATTTCTGTCTCCTTGTCAGTGTCTGACACATCATAGGCACATGTTGAAAGACGGATGAATTAATTTATAAACGGATTATTAACAAGGGTGTGTTAGTATTGACTGAGCCCATCTTGCCAACATTTAATGGCTGCATGGGCGCAGGCCGTGGAGCCTGATGGGATGTCCCATAGGTAAACCCCACTGGTTTCCTCACGATTAGGACTCCACAGTTCCCTTGGAAAACAAACTTGGCTCAGAAATGACTTTCCCTTTAGAAAATGGAAAAATCACGCTGTAGAAGCCATTGTACCCTACCCTCCCACACACACGTTGCAATTTGCTTTTTTAATGCAAATTTAATGAATTAATGAAAAGAGCCTCACACACAGACACACAAACCTGTCTCTTGTGGCGCTATTATTAGGCAATTGTGTAAAGTAAATGAAGTGGCACGACACCATCATAACCCTGGAGAGGTGGCGAGGCCAGTTTCATACAAAATAAGCTCTGAGCATGGAAAGGATTTAAGCATTGCAAATATTAGCAGGGACTGCCCAAGCCTCTGAAAATTGGATATGCTCACTCCCTCCTCAGAGTGTGAGCTCTTAGGAGGCTGGTGGAAAAGAACCCAACCTTTATTCAACAGTGCGCTGGGTATCCCACAGGCTGCTTTCACGCCTCATCTTATTTATTCCTTGTTGACAACCCCGTGGAGCAGGGGTCAACAAACTATGACCATGGACCACATCTGGCCCTCTGCTTCTTTTGTAAATAAAGTTTTATTGGAACCCAGCCATGCTTGAGCATTTACATATTGTGTGTGGCTGCTTTCCAATAACAAGGGCAGAATGGAGTAGTTGCGACAGACGTTTGGTCCACAAAGCCACAAATATTTCCTCTCTGCTCCTTTACAAAGGTTGTGGGCCCCTGTCTTAGACATAGGCTACATCAGCTGCAGAACAAATTGGCCTGGAAATTTCAGAAGCTCCACAAAACACAGGTTTATTTTTCACTCAGACGACTGGTCGTAGGTAGGCAGGGAATTCTGCTCCACATGATCACGCAGGGACCAGGTTGAAGGAGAAGCCATTATCTCAACAGGGGGCTTCACGGCAGGAAAGGGAGAGCCAGAGAGTTGAGTGCCAGCCCTTCAGTGCCATTTTGGAAGTGGCTTGCTCACCTTGGCTGGAGCTGTTTGGATGGCACCACCTGATTCATTACAAGGAGGCTGGGCAATGGGAGGGAAGCCCATGGCTGTTTGGTATGTAAGCAGCATCCAGGCATGGTGCTATCATCATGTCCATTGCACAGACAAAGAACAAAGTGATAGTCCCAGAGTCCAGATGTGACACAGCCAGGATTCCAGCCCTGGTCTTCCCAGCTCTAGAGACTGTGCTCTTTTCACAATTCCAGGCTGCCTCCCGCTAATTTCTTTTCTTTTCTTTTTTTTTTTTTTTTTGAGATAGTCTCGCTCTGTCCCCCAGGCTGGAGTGCAGTGGTACAGTCACTGCTCACTGCAACCTCCACCTCCCGAATTCAAGCAATCCTCCCACCTCAGCCTCCTGAATAGCTGGGACTACAGGTGTGAGCCACCATGCCCGGCTAATTTTTGTATTTTTAGTAGAGACAAGGTTTCACCATGTTGCCCAGGCAAATCTCAAACTCCAGAGCTGAAGCGATCCGCCCGCCTCGGTCTCCCGAAGTGCTGGGATTGCAGGCATGAGCCACTGTGCCTGGCCTCCCATTAATTTATTTTTAATCAGTCCCATTCATCGATTTCATTGAAAGTTAGGTCCCATCCTACCATCCCAGCCTGAAGACATGGAGATCTAGGGAGCTGTTTCTCAACACTGACACCAACGCCATATATTGAAGCAGGGCCGAGTGTGAGATTTGAAACTCAGAGGCCAACTGGAGAAATTATACATTAACCTACTCTTAATAATGGTAATACATTAATACACACAGCTACCACTCATCTTTCATTCTAAAGATGAAGGTAGCGTTCAGGAGATTAATTCAGGCGAGTGGGAAAAAGGAATAGAAATGGGGTGTTCCTAATGACTGTTCGATCCCCAGGAGAGGGGATACCCACCTGGTATGCAGTCCAAGGAGGTGACGCCGGCGGACCACAGACCGTTGGCTCCTCCTTGGCAATCGCACTTGCACACTTTTTGGTACCAGGGGTCCTCACCTTCATCCTGCAGCCAACCGGAGAGGCAGGACTTCAGAAAAGTCATGGTCAAAGTCAGCTGTGGTTACCACCCCTGGAGCGATCGAACACCACACTCATTCCTTACGCACCATCTGTGGCAGCTTTGCTCCAACGGCCAAATTGAGCTATTCATCCAGCCTTCATACACACAGCTACCACTCATCTTTCATTCTAAATAAGTAAATGTCTGCCACCCTGGGCAGCCAACTAATAATCTCACAGATACACCCATCTAGGGGGCACCGTTCACCCCATTATAGTTATCTTTAGAAGTTTGGGGAGCCCCAATCCAAGTTTAGACTTTTAACATCCCCTGGAAGATTGCACCATCTGATTCAAGAAGTGGCTTACTTTCATTCTCAAACACCAGTGGGGGAGCTTGCCTTGGTCAAATGTGGTACTGCCACCATCACCAAAGAAATACATTTTTTTGAGACAGAGTCTCAGTCTGTCACCCAGGCTGGAGTGCGGTGGTATGATCTCGGCTCACTGCAACCTCCACCTCCTGGATTCAAGCAGTTCTCCTGCCTCAGCCTCCTGAGCAGCTAGAATGACAGGCGTGCACCACCACACCCAGCCAATTTTTGTGTTTTTTAACTTGAGATGGGGTTTCATCATGTTGGCCAGGCTAGTCTCGAACTCCTGACCTCAAGTGATCTGCCCGCCTTGGCCTCCCAAAGTGCTGCGATTACAGGCATGTGCCACCATGCCCGGCCAAAATATATTTCAAAACACATTTTTAAAAAAAGTGATAGTGCTCTACATTATTTTTGGCTAGGAAAATCTTCAAAAGCATTATGCGTGTACATTGCATCCTTCTTACTGTTACATACCTCTGTAGACGATAATCCCAATGTGGCTAAAGCAAAAGAATGAGACAGAAAAAATCCGATTAATGTAAGAGAGATCCAACAGCATCACTCGTTACATGGAAAAGTGAGATAGAAATAGTCACATGAAAGCTAACAAGACCCCTTCTGGAAGAATTCAAGGTAAGTAAACACCTGCCAGGAAAAACATCCACAGATGCTAAGAAGCTAGGGACAGTAAAATTAAACAGAAAGAACAAGATCATCATTACAGGGCGGGTGCAGTGGCTCACACCTGTAATCCCAGCACTTTGGGAGGCCAAGGTGGGCCAATCACTTAGGCCAGGAGTTTGAGACCAGCGTGAGTACCAAGTTGAAACCCCTTCTCTACAAAAACAAACAAAAATTAGCCAGGCATGGTGGCGCACGCCTGTAATCCCAGCTACTTGGCAGGCTGAGGTACAAGAATTGCTTGAACCCGGCAGGCAGCGGTTGCACCACTGCACTCCAGACTGGGTGACAGAGCGAGACTCTGTCTCAAAAAAAAAAAAAAAGATAATTATGACTGAGCACAGTGGCTCATGCCTATAATCCCAGCACTTTGGGAGGCTGAGGTGGGTGGATCACGAGGTCAGGAGTTTGAGACCAGCTTGACCAACATGGCAAAAGCTGTCTCTACTAAAAATACAAAAATTAGCTGGGCATGGTGGCGCACACCTGTAATCCCAGCTACTTGGGAGGCTGAGGCAGGAGAATCACTTGAACTCGGGAGGTGGAGGTTGCAGTGAGCTGAGATTATAGGCGCCCACCACCACGCCTGGCTAATTTTTGTATTTTTAGTAGAGACGGGGTTTCTGCTAAATGAGGGATGGTTTTCCATCATTAAACTGTCTTTTGTCATAGGGGTCTCAGCCATGAGCCTTGAGAGAAGTGAGGAAAAGCGTTGCCCAGACTTTTTTTTTTTTGGAGACTGGGTTTCACTCTTATCGCCCAGGCTGGAGTGCAATGGCGCAATCTTGGCTCACTGCAACCTTCGCCTTCCGGGTTCAAGCAATTCTCCTGCCTCAGCCTCCCGAGTAGCTGGGGTTGCAGCCACCATGCCCAGCTAATTTTTGTATTTTTAGTAGAGACTGGATTTTGCCATGTTGCCCAGGCTGCTTTCAAACTCCTGACCTTAGGTGATCCACCCACCTCATCCTCCTGAAGTGCTGGGATTACAGGCGTGAGCCACCACACCTGGCCTTCCCAGACATTTTGAATAAAACAAACACCTTTCTTTCTTTTCTGATGATAAAGGCAACACAACTACTGGAAAAATTTCAAACAAAACCTGAGTGTAAAAAATGGAAATGAAAGTCCTTCCTTTAACCACTTTGCTACTTAAAAAGTGACTCTGAGGCTCGCAAGAAGCTTTTAGAAATGGTCTTGCCTTTTTCATCACAATGGTAAAAGTTTTCATTTCAATAATACACGTTTCCCCATTCTGCAACCAGTTTTTTTGTGTTCACTGTGGGCCTGGCGCTGTACTAGGGCCCGGGCCTTCTGAAATGGAAGCCTCACTCTCTGCTCGCAGGGGCTTGAGGACCCAGGAGAAGACAGGCCACTGGACCATGCCGGAGGTGAGTGCTTCCATGGGCTATGCAGGGGCTGCAGTGGAGTGAATTGGACATGTCACTTAGCCTAGGAGGATTCAGGCCACGCTCACCTGCAGCCTTCACACTGCTGTCTCTCCTGGGTGCTCGTTCCACCGGTTACTCACCTGCTAGGGGCAGAATTGACCGTCTCAGGTAGCCATGAAGGTTAGGGAGCGCCATCTTTGTAGGAGGCCACCAGAATCCCTGCTATGGTCTGAATGTTAGTTTCCCCCACAAAATTCATATGTTGGAACCTAATCACCAATGTGGTAGTAAGAGGTGGGGCCTTTGGGAGGTGATGACGCTCTGCCCTGTTAAACGGGATTAGTATCTGTGTAAAAGAGACCCCAGGGAGCTAGTGAAATAGGAAAGGTCCCCTTGCCCCCTCGAATGCCCTGCAAGGGGGGCTGTGGCTCATTTCCTCAGTGCCCGGCTGCTCAAGCCTCTCGGGGAGCATACAGACTGCAGGCTGTGGAGCTCTGACCTCACTGCAGTGTCTAGGGGTGAATGTTTACAGCTGAAACCCCAGTGGGCGTGTGTTTCAGGGTGCTCTTTTAGTTTGCCGTCCGGAGGTGGCTTGTGCTAGCTCAATTAGACCCCTGCCTTGTCACAAGGACAGAGGGCTTTCTGTATCCCGAGGTTCCTGGCTTGGTGTATTGAAAGAATCAGATCACGCGTGCTCTTGGAGAATGAGCGCAAGGTTGTACTGAATGGTGGAAGTAGCTCTCAGCAGATGGGGGAGCCAGAAGGGAGATGGTTTTCCCCTGGAGTCAGATTTGCTAGGTGGCCCCACTCTTCTCTGACAGTCCCGGGCAAATTCCACCTCATTCCGCTGGTCTGTGGCCTGCTGGCTGTGGGCGTCTGTCGTGTGCTCTTCTGATGGCGCGCCCCTCTCAACATCCTCTGGATGTCCAGCCATTCATGTCTTCTTCTGCCAATGCGCTCCTCTCCATCTCCAGGCGCTTGTGTGTCTGCCTGCTAGGGTCTTGGAGTTTTTATAGGCACAGGATGGGGGGCATGGTGGGCCAGGGTGATCTTGGGAAATGCAACATTTGGGTGCCGAGGCAGGAGTGCCTGGGTCTGTGCCTGTCCTCATCTAGGTCCGTGGGCACAGGCCTGGGGGTGGGGCCTGAGCCAGGGACCACCCTGCCCCCCGACCGTATCACTAGCTTGCCCCTTCCCCCATGGGAGGGCATAGCAAGAAGGTGCCAGGGATGAAGCAGGAAGCAGGCTCTCACCAGACCCAAATCTGCCAGCACCTTGACGTGGACTTACCAGCCTCCAGTATTGTAAGAAATAAATTTCTGTGGTTTATAAGCCACCCAGTTTATGGTATTTTGTTATAGCTTCTCAAACAGACTAAGACAGCCCCACAGTCCCAAATTATGTGCTGTCAGAGGAAGTTAACAATGACTTTTTTTTTTGAGACAGGGTCTTGCTCTGTTGCCCAGGCTAGAGTACAGTGGTGTGCTCCTGGCTCACTGTAGCCTCACCTCCCAGGCTCAAGTGATCCTCCCACCTCAGCTTCCCAAGTAGCTGGGACTATAAGCATGTGCCACCAGGCCTCGCTAATTTTTCTATTTTTTTTTTTGTAAAGATGGGGGTCTCACTATATTGCCCAGGCTTGTCTCGAACTCCTGGATGCAAGCTGCCCTCCTGCTTCAGCTTCCCAAAGTGCTAGGATTACAGGTGTGAGCCACTGTGCCTGGCCCCACTGGTCATGTTCTGTTTCTTGATCACTGCAGCCTTGACCTCCTGGGCTCAAGCGATCCTCCCACCTCAGCCTCCTGAGTAGCTGGGACTACAGGCATGCCCCGCCATGCTCAGCTAATTTTATTAATTTTTTTGTAGAGATGGGGTCTCACTATGTTGCCCAGGCTGGTCTCAAATTCCTGGGCTCAAAGGATTCTCTTGCCTCGCCCTCCCAAAGTGCTGGGATTACAGGCATGAGCCACTGCGCCTGGCCTCTTTTTTCTATTTCTTATCTTCTGAGTGGTTTTGCCATCCATCTACCACCCCATCCAGAGGGCTCTTCCTAGACTCCTCTTTTTCCTAAACCCCTACATCCTATGGCCACCAGGGGCTTTCTCTCCTCTCCATCCCACTGCCACTATCTGCTTGAGGCCCCACCCTCTCTCCCGGGTACTCTACCTGCTAAAGAGAAACTTGTCTCTTTTGTTTTTTTTTTGAGACAGAATCTCACTCTGTCAACCAGGCTGGAGGGCAGTGGCGCGATCTCAGCTCACTGCAACCTCTGCCATCCAGGTTGAAGTGATTCTCCTGCCTCAGCCTCCCAAGTAGCTGGGATTACAGGCATGCACCACCATGCCCAGCTGATTTTTGTATTTTTAGTAGAGCTGGGGTTTCACCATGTTGGCCAGGCTAGTCTCAAACTCCTGACCTCAGGAGATCCACCCGCCTTGGCCTCCCAAAGTGCTGGGATTACAGGCATGAGCCACCGTGCCCGACCGATTTGTCTCTTTCATCCTCCATGCTGCCGAGGCAGTGAAATGATGCCTGATGCTGCCACTTTCCTGTGAAAAACCCTTTGGCGGGTCCCCATTGCCAGGGGCTGAGTCCCATCTCTGACATTTATTACGATCTCTCCATTTTCTCACTCCTACGATACGTATAATAATAAAGTGTCCTTCAAGGGGTCGTGGAGATAGATCTACCTCCTGCCCACCCTTGGGATTATGTTTCTCACTCTGTACTGCCTGCCAAGCCACAGATGTGCCAGACCGTCTCATGCCTCCATCCACAGAATTTCTTTGCCTCAAATGCCTCCTCCTACTCTGACTTCTCCGCCTGCTCAGCCCCTCCCTATAAAGAGGACTTTTCTTGGCCGGGCGCACTGGCTCATGCATGGAATTCTAACACTTTGGGAGGCTGAGGCGGAAGGATCCCTTGAGCTCAGGAGTTTGAGATCAGCCTGGGCAACATGGCAAGACTTGGTCTCTGCTAAAATAAATAAATAAATAAATAAATAAAAATTAGCCAAGTGTGGTGTCACACACCTGTGATCCGAGCTATTTGGAAGACTGAGGTGGGAGGATTATGGGAGTTGGAGGCTGCAGCGAGGTATGATTGCATCACTGTCTGAGTGACAGAGTGAGACCCTGTCTCAAAAAAAAAAAAAAAAGGGTTGTTCCTGTCCGCTAGCTCACCACTTGCTCTGGCCTTTTCAGTCCACCTTTTTCTCACCCACAAGTCATAGAAACCCATACAAAAGAAAGATGGCTGATAATAACTCACCCCAAAGCATTCACTCATTCAACTAATATTTATTGAGCATCTACTACATTCCAGTCCCAACTTTAGGTGCTAGGGATAGAGTAGTAAACAGAACAGGAAAAACACCTGCCGTCATAAAGCTCATAGGTTAGTGTGTGTGTTGGGTGGGAGTGGGTGGGAAGAATACATTCATGAACGAATGAAGAAATACAATATATAGTATGGAAGATGCCGGTGACTGCTGTGGAGAAGAAGCAAGGAAGTAGGGACAGGGACTGGTCCTTTTGGGCTTAGGGAAGCCCTCGCTGAGAAGGTGATGTTGGCGCAAAGATCCAAAGGAGGCGAGACACCTGTGGGCAAAGCATTGTGGGCAGAGGGAACAGCGTGTGCCATGCTCCCGAGGTGAGCATGTGCTTGGTATGTGCCAGGTAGAGCAAGGAGCCCCTGGGGCTGGAGCCAGAGGAGAGAGAGTCTTAGGAGATGGGGAGGCTGGGGGTATCGGGGAGCCAGTTCCCGTAGGGCCTCATGGGGACCTGACTGCCCATGGTTTAAAAGCTCCCTCTGTTTTTATTTGTTTGTTTTGAGATGGAGTCTCGCTCTGTCACCAGGCTGGAGTGCAATGGCTTGATCTCGGCTCACTGCAACCTCCACCTCCCGGGTTCAAGCGATTCTCCTGCCTCAGCCTCCTGAGTAGCTGGGACTACAGGTGTCCGCCACCACGCCCAGTTAATTTCTTATATTTTTAGTAGAGACAGGGTTTCACCATGTTGGCCAGGATGGTCTCGATCTCTTGACCTCATGATCCACCCGCCTAGGCCTCCCAAAGTGCTGGGATTACAGGCATGAGCCACCACGCCCGGCCAAAATGCTCCCCTCTGGTACCATATTATAGACCAGGGTGGCCACAGGGTCTGGTTCCGAGGTGAGTGCAGTCATCCAGGGAAGAGAAGATGGTGGCTTGGCCCAGGGTGGTGGCAGTGGAGGTGATAATGTGATAACCTGCTCTTTGCCAGCTAAAACTAACTCTCTCTTTCTCAGACTAAAAGCTGTTTGGGCTTTATGTTAGCTGGACAGACTCCATCTTAGCTTCTTCATTTTAGTTATTTTCCCACCATTAAGTATGTAACTAGAGTATGTTGCCGGGGCAGGCTGACACTGGGCACCTCCAGGAATGCATTTGTTGATAAGAGGCCGAGTTCAGTGGTACCAGCAGAGCCTGGGAATACAGGTGCTGTCGAGTACCCAGATCCCCCATTATCTATAAGTTGTATGTCTTTCATGACAACTTTACCCCTTGCACCTGGCACTGTCTCATGTACCAGTTTATCTTTTAACTTTTTTGCTTACTCTGCTTTTGTGAAAAATTTGCTTCAGCTAGGTTCCCCCTCCCCTTTAAAACTAGGGTATAAAAGACCACCTAACTTTTTCTTAGGGGCTGAGAGAATTTTGGGCATTAGCCACCTCTTGGTCACCGGCATAATAAAGGACTCATAACTCAATCTCAGAGTGTGGCACATTCCTTGACTCACTCGGGTACAACAGTTCTATAGTTTCGCTCCTGTGTGTTTCAGTGTGGATTTGTTGTTGTTTCTATTAAACATTAAATTGAATTAGTAGAATTTTTTTTTTTTTTTTGAGATGGAGTCTTGCTCTGTCACCTGGGCTGGAGTGCAGTGGCATGGTCTTGGCTCACTGCAACTTCCACCTCCCAGGTTCAAGCGATTCTCCTGCCTCACCCTCCCGAGTGGCTGGGATTATAGGCGTGTACCAGTGCACTCAGCTAATTTTTGTATTTTTAGTAGAGACGGGGTTTCACCATGTTGGTCAGACTGGTCTCGAATTCCTGACCTCGTGATCCACCCACCTCGGCCTCCCAAAGAAATTAGTAGCATTTTTATAAAACCTGTAAGGTATAAAAAGTAAGGATCAGCGAATACCATGTGTCTGTTGCCCTGTGTAAGATAACAGTACCCACAGGGACACTCATGAAAACCTGGGTGCCCTTCCTCACCCTCCTTGATCTCCTTTCCCCTCTTCCCTTCGATATCATCATTATCCTAATTTTTGTATTTTTCTTTATTTCTTCATAGTTTTATTACATATTTATTTTTCTAAATAACATATGGTGTAGCTTTACACATTAAAAAATTTTCTCTAAATGAAACTATATTGTTTATTCTTCTGCAACTTGCTATTTTATCATTTCATATATATTATATATACATATGTGTGTGTGTGTGTGTATGTGTCTGTATATATATATATTTTTTATTTTTGAGACAGAGTCTCAAAAAAAGCTTTTTCGCCTAGGCTGGAGTGCAGTGGCACAATCTCTGCTTACTGTAACCTTTGCCTCCCAGATTCAAGCAATCCCCCTGCCTCAGCTCCCTGAGTAGCTGGGACTATAGGCATGCACCACCACCTGGCTAATTTCTGTATTTTTAAGAGACGGGGTTTTACCATGTTGGCCAGGCTGGTCTTGAACTCCTAACCTCAAGTGATCCACTTGCCTCAGCCTCCCAAAGTACTGGGATTACAGGCTGAACCATCACGTCCGGCCCCTCATTTTCTATTTTAAGACTCCATATTGGTTTATGTTTCTGAAATTTTTATTTTTATTTTTATTATTATTTGAGATGGAGTCTTGCTCTGTCGCCCAGGCTGGAGTGCAGTGGTATAGTCTCAGTTCACTGCATTCTCTGCCTCTCGGGTTCAAGCAATTCTCCTGCCTCAGCCTCCCGAGTAGTTGGGACTACAGGCGCATGCCACCATGCCTGGCTGATTTTTCTATTTTTAGTAGAGATGGGATTTCATCACGTTGGCCAGGCTGGTCTCGACTTCTGACCTCAAATCATCTGTGCACCTCAGCCTCCCAAAATGCTGAGATTACTGGTGTGAGCCACCATGCCCAGCCTGGCCTAGTGTTTTAAATGAGGAGAGGCGTGATTTGCCAAAATGTCTTGACTTCTCTGTGAAGTGGCCATCCGCTCCTCCAAATACTTCCTCATCCTCTCATATGGTGATGGAATTCCTAAGAGAGTGCGCGTGTGTGTGTGTATGTGTGTGTGTGTGTCTTAGGGTCTGCAATCATGTGCTGATTCCTTTGATTTTTTTAAGTCATCTGTTGTGGGTAACGTATGTTAGGAATGTCATAGTACTTTCTTCTGGCTTACCTTCTTTTTCCTTCCGGCACAGACTGTTCTAGAAAAACTGGAAGGAGAGTTACAGGAAGCCAACCAGAACCAGCAGGCTTTGAAAAAAAACTTCCTAGAACTGACAGAACTGAAATACCTCCTGAAGAAAACCCAGGACTTCTTTGAGGTGGTCATGTGGGGATGATTTACTAAAGGGGCTGTTCCTCAGAACCTCAGATTTCCATTTTGGAAACCGGCTGGCCTGGGATCTGAGTAAATCGCTCTGTTTCTGTTCCATGGCTGGGCTTTGGTAAGGGTGGGAGAGTATTTTGGGTGGAATAATTGTAGTGCTGGTTGAACTGAAGGCAAAAATATAATGGTGCTCAGTAAAATGTATGTGCTTAAAATGGCTCAGGCAGAAAGGGAAGTCAGAACCAAGCCCAGCAGTTGGTTTGAGAAGTTTTAGGGTTTTGGTAGGAAGAGATCGGGGAAGCTTTTTGATCAGGCCAGGAGCACTCTGTTTTCTGACTTCTGTTAACTTTTTGTGGAAAATTAAAGCTTCACTAAAACCAGATGAAATCTTGAGGTGTGGGTGCCTTTTGAGTCTCCCTAAATATATTTAAATGAAAATCATAGTCCTTTGACTTTCAGACGGAAACCAATTTAGCTGATGATTTCTTTACTGAGGACACTTCCGGCCTCCTGGAGTTGAAAGCGGTGCCTGCATATATGACTGGAAAGCTGGGGTTAGTGTAACTCTTCTGTGTAGATGGGTCCCTGGTCCTGGCGTGTGATTTCTTAGTGAGTGAATGAATGGGGGAAAAAATAGCCACTGGAATGGGGACTGTTTCCCATGGATGCAAAGCCTTTGCTGAGAAATAAACCCACATGTAACTTACTAGGTTGGTGGAGTAGGAAATGGTGTTAGTTTCTTGTTAGTTGGTGATGCTAGCCTTCTTGAGCCTGAAGGCTGAAATGTTTATATTGCCCCCACATGGGAAGCTGTGGGGCCCATTGTTGGGATGGTTATCACAACTCTTCCCCAGCGTTGGAACAAGGCTATGGGGACATACGTTTTCCCTTTCTCTTTAAAATACTATTTTGGGGGCCGGATGTGGTGGCTCATACCTGTAATCCCAGCATTTTAGGAGGCTGAGGTGGGTGGATCGCTTGAGGTCAGAAGTTTGAGACCAACCTGGCTAACATGGTGAAACCCCATCTCTACTAAAAATACAAAATTAGCCGGGCATGGTCACATGTGCTTGTAATCCCAGTTACTCAGAAAGCTGAGGCAGGAGAATTGCTTGAACCCAGGAGGCAGAGGTCGCAGTGAGCCAAGATTGTGCCGCTGAACTCCAACCTGGGTGACAGAGTGAGACTCCAGCTCAAGAAAATTAAATAAAATATTACTTTGATAATAAAATGCATTTGGAGTTTGAATTTTTATTTTATTTTATTTTTGACCTGGGATCTTGCTGTCTTGCCCAGGCTGGAGTGTAGAGGTGCCATCATAGCCCACTGCAGCCTTGACCTCCCAGGTTCAAGTGATCTTCCTGCCTCAGCCTTGCGAGTAGCTGGATCACGGGCACTCACCACGATGCCAGGCTACTTTTTTATAAATGTTTAGTAGAGATGAGGCCTCGCTGTGCTGCCTGGGATACATTTTTAAATGTAATTAGAAATGGAGGTCACATGTGGTGGCTCAGGCCTGTAATCCCAGCACTTCGGGAAGCTGAGGCAGGAGGATCACTTGAGGTCAGGAGTTTGAGACCAGCCTGGACAACATAGCAAGACTCTGTGTCTACAAAAAATTTTTTTTAATTGAAAAAAAAAAAAAGAAATGGGATAGTTATACAGTCAAGTTATTTCCAAGAAGCAGTCATATGATGTGTGATAGCCATGAATATAATGTGGGGATTCAAAATGGTGGAATTTTGTTCAGTGTCTAAGTGAAATTGATGCATTTGAAAGCATTTCTGAAAGTTGTGAATTTGGGTTTTATGATATTTATTCAATAGATATTTGAGGGCCTGATATTTGAGGCACTAGGCATTAAATTTGAATTAAAAATAAAAATAATGTTTATTGGAAATATTTGATCAGAAGGTAAAGCAGGATCAGTGTACATTTAAAGTAATAAGCCAGTGAAAGTCACTGGCTAACATGAGAAGTTTGGGTCAGCAGTTAGCTACATACTTGGATAATGGGAAAAACAGAGATATATAGACATCAGTGTATGTTTCCCTCTTAGTATTAAAATATTTTTGGAAAGATGCATAGAGACCACTGCTGAATGTTTGCTACCATTAGCCATGAATGGTCTATCATATTCTTTTTCTTCTGAGACGGAGTTTCATTCTTTTGCCCAGGCTGGAGTGCAATGGCGCAATCTTGGCTTACTGCAATCTCCACCTCACAGGTTCAAGCGATTCTCCTGCCTCAGCCTCCTGAGTAGCTGGGATTACAGGTGCTCACCACCACACCTGGCTAATTTTGTATTTTTAGTAGAGACAGGTTTCACCATGTTGGCCAGACTGGTCTGAAACTCCTGATTTTTTTGGGTGATCTGCCCACCATGGCCTCCCAAAGTGCTGGGATTACAGATGTTGAGCCAGCCAGCCCGGCTGGTCTATCATATTCTCAGCTGCAATTAGTGAAGATATAGTATTGGAATGATTAAGGAAATTTCAAGATATCAAAGAAAACAAAAGGTCAAAGGGACGTGGGGCAAGTCGCGACTGGATGCAGGGTGGCCTTGAGACCCCTGTTGGTAGAACTGTGTCGGGGTCCCTCTGCTCACAGACTGAATGGCCCTTCCTTTCATGGTCCGTCTTCACATCCTGCAGGGCCTTCTCTCTGCACCCCAATCCCTGTCTCTCAGGAATGTCTTCCCTTCTGGCTGCCTAGGTTCATAGCCGGTGTGATCAACAGGGAGAGGATGGCTTCCTTTGAGCGGTTGCTGTGGCGAGTTTGCCGAGGAAACATCTTCTTGAAGTTCAGTGAGATGGACACCCCTCTGGAGGATCCTGTCACGGTGGGAACCTCGGGCTGTGAGAACTTTCTCTGAGGCTTCCATAGCCCTCACTAGAAGCACTTTGTTCTCCCAAAACATGGAGTCTTTAGTTTGATGAGAGTAATATCTAATTTCTTTTTTTTTAATTATTAAAAATTTCTTTCCCCATGCATTTATTCTCTGAGACTAATATCTAGTTTCTTTCTTTCTCCTTTCTTTTCTTTCCTTTTACTTTGTTCCTTTTTAAAAATATATATTTTAGCTGGGCACGGTGGCTCACGCCTGTAATTGTAGCACTTTGGGAGACCAAGGTGGCTGGATCATCTGAGGTCAGGAGTTTGAGACCAGCCTGGCCAACATGGTGAAACCCTGTCTCTACTAAAAATACAAAAATTAGCCGGGCCTGGTGGTGCATGCCTGTAATCTCAACTACTCAGGAGGCTGAGGCACGAGAATCGCATGAACCCAAGAGGCGGAGGTTGCAGTGAGCCAAGATCATGCCACTGCACTCCAGCCTGGGCAATAAGAGTGAAACTCCATCTCAAAAAAAAAAAAGAAAGAAAGAAACCTTTTGGAAATGATGTAAAGCGGCAGCTCTGAAAATCCTAAAACACCCCTACCTGTTCCCATAAGCAACTGTTAAAGAGAGGATTCATTTTGATAGTATTTTAAGGGATGCCTCATGTTTCCACTGAGTTGCTGTGATATTAACCATGTATTTTGGACACCTTATTTCTAATTTTCTCCAGAATGTAGACACCGTGATGAGCATCTTTATGCATGTGGATTTTTATTTGCTTTTGAATTACTTCCCTAATAAACAAATTCAAGGAAAATAGGATTGCTGGCTTAAAGGGTGTGTGCATTTTAATGACACCCGATGGCTCCTGACAAATGGCCTTTTAGTGACTTTTCTGATTCTACTGCCTTGAGTAGTATGTGATGACTCTATTGGATTTGTCATAACTTTTCCAGCAATGGGTTTTTGGGTTTTTTTTGTTGTTCTTTTTTTTTTTGTTTGAGCTAGGATCTCACTCTGTCACCAAGCTGGAGTATAGTGGTATGCTTACTGCAGCCTTGACTTCCTGGGCTCAAGCAATCCTCCCGCCTCAGCCTCCCTGGTAGCTGGGACCACAGGTGTGCACCACCACACTCGGCTAATTTTTGTATTTTTTGCAGAGATGAGGTTTTCCCATGTTGCCCAGGCTGGCCTTGAACTCCTGGGCTCAAGCCATCCACCCACCTCAGCTTCCCAAAGTGCTGGGATTACAGGTGTGAGCTACTGCACCTGGCCTGGGTTTTGTAATTTTACCTTTACCCCCTCAAACTAAATAAGAGTGAAAGAATGCATTGTTTCGGTTCATATTTCTCTGCTTACAGTAAGCGTTAAACATTTGCATGTATGCTTGTGGAAAACATCTTCCTTTCCTGTGAATTGTCCAACTTGGACTTGACAGGTGCGATGTAAGCAGCAATCTTATGGCGCACAAGCAACTGTGAGTCAAAAAATCTGAGCAACTGTATGTATGAGTCAAAACTTGGGCATGGCTTTACCTTTGTTAAATATCAAACACCTACTCATCCCCAAAATGTCAGTGTTGTGTGTTAATTAACTCCGGTGAGCCAGTGTATCAGTCAGCTAGCTTCACTTCAAGCCTTGCAATATTCTCTTCTGAATGTGTTCTTGTTTATTATCACATCTCTTAAGCGCGGGGCTTAGAGCTGAATATAAGGTCTGGCTGTGGTCCAACCAGCATAGGGAACAGGGAGCCTCTCACCTTAAGGGGGCATCAGCCTCTGTGAAGTCTGGACCGCCTTGCTCTCAACTGTGAGCCATGAACTTAGATGAACTGGGGAAAGTTACAGTTTCCCAATTTTAAATTTATGAGTGTTGTAAGCCTAAAAACAGGACTTTACATTTCTCTCTATCATGTTTTAACCAGAAAGAAACCCCCTTCTTCTTCTTTTTTTTTTTTTTAACTTATTCTGATTTTCCAGAAAGAAGAAATTCAGAAGAACATATTCATCATATTTTATCAAGGAGAGCAGCTCAGGCAGAAAATCAAGAAGATCTGTGATGGGTAAGAGGGAGTGAATGGCTCTTTCTTCAGTGATTTGGGCGAGGTAAAGAGATATGTAATGCCAAATGCACACGACTGTGGCTTCTGGAGGTCAGTAACTTTCTCACATAAAAGTCAGCCCCAGCTGATTTGTAATAGTTTCGAGAATATGAATAGGGAGAACTTGAATACACAAAATATGAGGGTAACTAAAAGTGGACACGGTCCCCCTTTCGGTTTATTCCATCTTAGACTCTTTATCAGCTGCTGAAGAGTAAGCCAACTGCGTGGCTAAGTTGCTTCTGATTTTATAGAATCATGTTACATGTAGCTCCATAGAAGCAGAAGTGACTCAGTGCAGAGGATATTAATACATTAATAGATTCTAAAAGGAAGAGGCAAGTCCAGCCTGCAGTCTTATTTACCTGACAACTCGAAGATCTTATATTTTGAATGAAGCTCATTCATATAACAGAACTGCAGCCTCAATGCAGAGCACAAGTGATGTACTGGGAACACTTATGACTGGGACTCCTTTTCCAGTGGCCAAAGATGCAGTTACTCTAGGATAGGCTGGCCCTCTAACCAAAGTCAGCAAACGAAATCTTAGCAGAAGAGGGGGTGCAGAATGCTCTGTAGCAAGAACCCACCTGTGTCCCTTGGAATATATTAAACACAGGTTTCGAGCCACTGTCTACCCTTGCCCGGAGCCTGCTGTGGAGCGCAGAGAGATGTTGGAGAGCGTCAATGTGAGGCTGGAAGATTTAATCACCGTGAGTGAAGGGTTCGGGCTTCTGATCCGAAGGGGGCTGCTGCCTCTGCTGTTTCCATACAAGCCCTGCCCTCCACGGCTCTTGCTGGGAGGCCGGCTGGAATGCTGGCTATGCCTCCTGGCTGTGGCTGTGGAAGGTTTCACAACTTGGAAACTGTTAGATGAGCTAGAGGGGATGATGGTACAGGTTAAGAATGTTTTGCCCAGGCTCAGAATTGACCACAGCCCTAGTCAGCCTTTGGGTGGCCACTCTGATCTGATAAAAGCCACCCTTTATTTCCAGCCTCAGCCTAGACCAAATCTATGATACAACCACCCAGCCAATTAAGTTGAACAACCAGTTTGACTGATTCTTTTCCCACTGAATTGCCCCACTGTTTAAGGTGACTGATTAATTCTGTAAAAACAGTGAGTCTAGTTTCACCATGTGAACATTCATTCATCCCAAACTCAATTCCTTTGTAAAGTCTGTCACCATCCAGGGTGACACTCAACACATTTATGATCAGAACGCTGTCTTCAATCACAGCAGCTTTAAAAGTGATCACTGAAAACAGCTGGGCCTCCCTCAGCTGGAAAGCTCTCATCAGTGCTAGAGTGCAATAGAACTTCCGGTTGTGACGAAAGGGTCACGTGGCCTGTGCTGTCCAACGTTGCAGTCACGAGCCACGTGTGGCTACTGAGCCCTTGAAACATGGCCGGTGCCACTAAGTCATTGAGTTTTAATTTAATTTTAATTCAATTTAAATTTTAGGGCTGGGTGTGGTGGTTTATGCCTATAATCCCAGCACTTTGGGAGGCCGAGGTGGGTGGATCACTTGAGGTCAGGAGTTCAAGACCAGCCTGGCCAACATGGTGAAACCCCATCTCTACTAAAAATAAAAACATTAGCCAGACATGGTGGCAGACACCTGTAGTCTAGTCGCAGCTACTTGGGAGGCTGAGGCTGGAGAATTGCTTGAACCCGAGTCAAAAGTTGCAGTGAGCCGAGATTGCGCCACTGCACTCCAGCCTGTGCAACGAAGCGAGACTCCGTCTCAAAATAAAATAACATAAAAGGAAATAAAATAAATAAAATTTAGTAGCTGCATGTGGCTATGGTAGAATTCAACACAGTTTTAGATGCTTGACAAGTATGTTAAGAAATCAGGTGTGTGCATCTTTCAAAACTCTTAGGCTAGCACGGAGGGTTTTCCAGAGAATCTGTGTTTAATTTTTTAATCCTCTCTATTCCTTGTCACATGTTGAGAAGACTGTTTCCCCTGAAGCCATTACCCTTGAAGTCCTTTTTCCCCAATGCTCCATGCTTGATTTTATGAAAACTTCGTGAGGAGAATGGAAAAGAAATTTTGCTAACTGTATGCTTGGATTTAGTATGACTTGGTAGCTGCTGTGTCGGGGGGTTCAGGTGATCCCAGCTGAGCGGCTTCTGCAGGGACAGCTTCTCCCCCTTGGTTCAGTCTCTGCCAATGATGAATCTTAAACACTATCTGATGCTGAGGCATTTGGCTTCTGAAAGTCACATCTGTGCTGAGGTGGTCTTGTCTCCTGGAAATCCCCAGGCCGGGTGGCATTATATTGCTAAGTGACAGGTAGTACTGGGCTTGTGAGACGCTTCAGTGGGCCTCATGGCTCTCATTAATCTTAGAGCCACAACGTGTCTCTTACAGTGTGTCTCTTACAGCGGCCACGTGTACTGAAACAGATTACCCTGTTTGTTGCATCATCAAAACATAAAAACGATTGCCATTAAATAAATTCTGTGTGGGTCAAATTATCCATTCCTTCCTTCCTTCCTTCATTCACTTGTCATTTATTGGAGGGATTATGTATATAAAGGGTTGTGGTAGATGTAGTAATCTCTTAGGGTTGCTGTAAGAAATTACTGCAAACTGGGCGGCTTAAGACAATAGGGATTTATTCTCTCGGGGTCCTGGAGGCCAGAGGTCTGAGTCAGCAGGGCCATGCTCCCTCCAAAGACAGGAAGGGAGCTCCCTCCTTGCCTCTCCCAGCTCTAGTGCTGCAGGCCAGTCTCAGCATTCCTTGGCTTGCGGGAGCCTCCTTCCATCTCTGCCTCCATTGTCACATGCTATTCTTCTAGGACAGTGGTCATATGGGATTAGGGCCCATTGGAATCCAGCATGACCTCATCTTAACCTGATTCCATCTGCAAAGACCCTCTTTCCAAAAAGGTTATATTTGCAGGTATCAGAGTTTAGGACTTCCACCTACCTTTTATTTTGACAATTCAATCCATAACAATAGGGCTATGAGGAATTTAGAAGAAAAGGAAGATACAATCTCTGCCTAAGGGTTTGAGCCTCTGGTAGAGGAGATAAAGGTGCTCAGGAGAGTTAAAGGTCAGGTGAGAGCCACAGGTCAAAGGAGCCTGCTGTGAACAGCTCTAGGAATGTTCCCTGTTTTCCTGTGCGTTGTTTTTCGTATAGGTCATAACACAAACAGAGGCTCACCGCCAGTGCCTGCTGCAGGAAGCGGCTGCCAGCTGGCACTCCTGGCTCATCAAGGTGCAGAAGATGAAGGCCGTCTACCACATCCTCAACATGTGCAACATCGACGTCACCCAGCAGTGTGTCATCGCTGAGATCTGGTTCCCGGTGGCAGATGCCACACGTATCAAGAGGGCGCTGGAGCAAGGCATGGTGCGTGGCAGGTGAAACCGGGAGGGTCCGATGAGTCAACCCCTCTGCTGGGCTCTCAGGAGGTGTCAGCATCACAGGTCATATGAACTTCACAAATGGCTTGGTGGTAGGATTGTTTTCTTCATCGTTGTGTCTTCAGTTCTCAACCCAACTCAAGGACATAAAAGAAGCGGATCACAAGGTCAGGAGATCGAGACCATCCTGGTCAGCATGGTGAAATCCCGTCTCTACTAAAAATATGAAAAATTAGCCAGCTGTGGTGGTGCGTGCCTGTAGTCCCAGCTACTCAGGATGCTGAGACAGGAGAGTTGCTTGAACCCAGGAGGTGGAGGTTGCAATGAGCTGAGATCCTGGCACTGCACACCAGCCTGGGTGACAGAGCAAGACTCCATCTCAAAAACAAAAAAAAAGAAATTCCCTTGTTTTCTCAGTGTTTGACAATTGTTCACCATTTTTTGAACTTCTGTGAGTATATATTGAGCTTTTTTTTTTTTGAGACGGAATCTCACTGTGTTGCCCAGGCTGGAGTGCAGTGGCACAATCTCGGCTCACTGCAACCTCCGCCTCCCGGGTTCAAGTGATTCTCCTGCCTCAGCCTCCCGAGTAGCTGGGATTACTGTGTTTAGTCACTCATACTCAGAGCCCACGGGAGAAGGACACCGCAGGCCATGCAGGGCCACAGAGGGCTTGCCCTTGGGAATGGCGCTTGGGAGCAGGGTGAACTGGCAGAGGCAGCTCTGTAGTGAAAGAGAGTGAGGTGACCTTTGGTTCCTGCCGGAGGATATGATGAGCTTGTTTGAATCATTTCACAGGGTGGCAGGAGTGAAACTGATAGATTGAGGACTAGGTGGTATGCAGCTTGTTTGGCAGATGGGGGACTAGCTGGGTGGGAAGCCTGCCCTGCTGGGTGACGTATCTGGTGATGGCAGGGGATATCATGGTATCTAAAGTGGCCCCTTCTGAGTAGGTGGCATTGATACCATGGGAAAATTGGGGGCAGGAGGAAGGGTTTTCAGGCAGAGGGGGCTGAAGGTAAAGGCCTTGCCGTAGGGATGGATTAGAAGGTGGGAACTTTCTTTATCTCCTTTGCACAGATAAAGAAATCGAGGTACAGAATGTAGAAGTAACCTGACCACAGTCCTATAGCCAGCAGGCAGGATTTGAACAGAGAAACCATTCTTCATACTCTCCCATGTCCCCACATCATGGTCCAAAAACCACCAAAATGGGGCACTTAAAAAGCATTTCAACCAGGCTAAGTAGGGCAGGGGTGCCTCCCTGAGGAAGGGGTGCATGCGCGCCACGGTGGAAGGCTGGTCAGGGAGCAGGTGGAGGGAGGCGAGGTGGAGCGGGGCCTCCTGAAGGCAGCGGAGGATTGAAGCTGGGACTGTGAGCGCTCGTCCAGCTGGTTCAGGTCTCATTGGGTATGCAGATGGCAAGTGCCACTGGGTGTGCGGTGGCTGTGCGGTTCCTGGACAAGGAGCACCAGGAATTGTTAAGATTTGAGTAAGTGGAGGCGGGGTGCAGCGGCTCACGCCTGTAATCCCAGCACTTTGGCAGGCTGAGGCGGGCAGATCACCTGAGGTCGGGAGTTTGAGACCAGCCTGACTAACGTGGAGAAACCCCATCTCTACTAAAAATACAAAATTAGCCGGGCATGGTGGCACATGCCTATAATCCCAGCTACCCGGGAGGCTGAGGCAGGAGACTCACTTGAACCCGGGAGGCGGAGGTTGCAGTGAGCCAAAATCATGCCATTGCACTCCAACCTGGGCAGAAAGAGTGAAACTTCATCTCAAACAAATCCCAAAAAAGCAAAAAAACAAAAAGACTCGAGTGAGTAGAACAGATGCCGTGGCTCACCCTGTAATCCCAGCGCTCTGGGAGGCTGAGGTGGGAGGGTCGTTTGAGCCCAGAAGTTCAAGACCAGCCTGTGAAACATAGCGATGCATAGCTGTAGTCCCAGCTACTCAGGAGGCTGAGGCGGGAGGATTGCTTGAGCCCAGGAGGTCAAGGCTGCAGTGAGCTATGATTGTGCCACTGCACTCCAGCCTGGGCAACAGAGTGAGACCCTGTCTCAGGAAAAAAAAAAGACTTGAGTGAGTGGAGAAGAGAGGTGGCTAGGGTAGACATGACCAGTTTCCATGGGGACGTGTGGGGAGGGGTGAAGGCGGGAATGGGGGATTAAGGCAATATTGTTAAGTAGTCCTGATCAGAAGACCAAAGAGTTTTGATTTCATTCTTTAGGGGATAGGCAGCCTTTGAAGATTTTAAAGCAGGAGTGTAACATGAGTAAAATAGTTCTTTTTGTTTGTTTTACTAAAAGAGTGCTTAAGCAATCTGGGTGTTAGATAAACGGGGACAGGAGAGGCTGGCGGAGAGGCTGAGGCTTGGAGCTAGGGTAATAGCTGTGGGAATTGGAGGGAGGATTCTGAAGGGAGGATTAGCAAGCCTTGGTGGGTGATCAACTGACTGAAACCAGAAAAGGGACAAGTCCGTGATTCTAAGGTTTCAGGAATATGGGAGAATGGAGGCTCTGCCGAAGGAGGAGGGAGAACGTGGTGCTGTTCTTACCCAGCAAGGGACCTGGCTTTGGGGCAAGTTGAGGGATGCAGGATTAGGCTCCTGGATTTTGTGGTGTTGGTGACACACTGGAGTGTGAAAGTCTGAGCAGGCACTTAGGAAAAAACTGGGGAAGGGTCAAGGCCATTTGGAAGAGAGGGATGAATTGAGAAAGCAGAGAGAGGGGAAGCATAGAGGGCCACGAGTTATAACATTCGCATTTACAGGAGCTGGAAAGGAGAGATCATCAGAGACTCCAGAGAGACTCTCTGTTCTCTTGACAGCCCTCCTGTGAGGTGGATTGGATAAGTATTGGGAAGGTATTAACTCTCTATGGATGAGGTCGTGAGTCTCAGAGAGATCAAGGGATTGCCCCAAGTTTACTCAGTGAGAGATGGCAGGAGCCGGGACTGTGACCTTGTGTGTATAACGCCCAGCCCAAGACTCTTCTCCTTACATCTTTGTTGCCTTTTTTTTTTTTTTTTTTTTTTTGCAGGAACTAAGTGGCTCTTCCATGGCCCCCATCATGACCACAGTGCAATCTAAAACAGCCCCGCCCACATTTAACAGGACCAATAAATTCACAGCTGGCTTCCAGAATATCGTCGATGCATATGGCGTTGGCAGCTACCGGGAGATAAACCCAGGTAAAGATCTGGTAAATTGTACAACTGGGCAGCTTGAAAGTGGAAACTGGGTAAGATGTACCCCTGAGGTGACCGAGGAGGTGAACTTGTTAGAACTGTGAGGCTTGGGGCTAGGATAGTAGCTGTAGGAATTGGAGGAAGAAGTAGGATAGTAGGGGCAAGTGGAAGGATTCCTAAATCCTGCTCGGTTTCCTAATACCTGGGGTGTCATCTATGAATGCCAATTGGTGAAAGAGTTGTTCTTTGTCTTCACCTGTTTGCCCTTAAGCTACAACCTCATCAGGCAGCTGAAGTCAGTGACTGTTTCCTTCACCAGTTCAACGAGGGCTTTATCTTGGCATCTTCAATGTTGTAGCTATTGTGTGGGAAAGACACAAACACGCAGAACTGAGAAGACTCTTGGTGTCCTAAGCTGTGGGATCTTGCAAGCTTGGTTAATAAAATAAAGGGGTGGGCTGGGCGTAGTGGCTCACATCTGTAATCCCAGCACTCTGGGAGACCGAGGCAGTGGGTCACTTGATGTCAGGAGTTCGAGACTAGCCTGACCAACATGGCAAAACCCTGTTGCCAGTAAACATACAAAAATTAGTAGGGCACGGTGGCAGACACCTGTAATCCCAGCTATTCAGGAGGATGAGGCAGGAGAATCACTTGAACCCAGGAGGCGGAGGTTGCGGTGAGCTGAGATCATGCCACTGCACTCCAGCCTGGGCGACAGAGTGAGATCCTGTCTCAAAAAATAGATAAACTAAAACAAAAGGGTAGATTAGATACCCTTTATCCAAGCAGTGCATGGCACTGTTCTTCTCCAGCCTGAGACCTAGTCTAATTTGTGACCTGTAATGCAGGAGTCTCCTGGGTTGAGGCTCCCTGTGAGCAAACTGCTGGTGGTGTGTGGTGCATGTGAATGGTGGAGAAACAGGCAAAAGATGGGCATGGAAAAGAGTATAAAAAGCACCTACAAAGAGAAAACTGATCTTAAGTTCCGTCAAACCTGACGAGTTTTTTCGACTTTGTAATTTTTTTTTTTTTTTGAGACCGAGTTTCGCTCTGTTGCCCAGGTTGGAGTGCAATGGCATGATCTTGGCTCACTGCAACCTCAGCCTCCCGGGTTCAAGTGATTCTCCTGCCTCAGCCTCCCAAGTAGCTGGGATGACAGGCATGGGCCACCACGCCTGGCTAATTTTTTTTGTATTTTTAGTAGAGATGGGGTTTCTCCATGTTGGCCAGGCTGGCCTCGAACTCCTGACCTCAGGTGATGCACCCGCCTCGGCCTTCCAAAGTGCTGGGATTACAGGTGTGAGCCACTGCGCCTGGCAAGACTTTGTGATTTTTGACAAGTCACTTAGCCTCTCTACACCTCAGCACGTCTGTAGAGTGGGGACTGAGATTGCCTACTCATGGACTGGGCACAGTGGCTCATGCCGGTAATCCCAACATTTTGGGAGGCCAAGGTGGGAGGATTGCTTGAAACCAGGAGTTCAAGACCAGCCTGGGTAATATAGGGAGACTTCATCTCTACAAAAAATTTAAAAAATTAGGTAGGCATGCTGGCACACACTGGTAGTTCCAGCTGCTCAAGGGGCTGAAGTGGGAGGATTACTTTGAGCCCAGGAGGTGGAGGTTGTAGTGAGCCATGATCGTGCCTTTGCACTCCAGCCTGGGTGACAGAGTGAGACCCTGTCTCAAAAAAAAAACTTAAAGAATGCCTAGAAACAGATGTGCTCATTTATATGGCAGCTAAGCAAGTGTCAGGGTAGGGAGGGTGAGAAAAGACAAGCAGACAGTCTTAAGGAAACCAGCGTGCAGATTGTGGAGCTGTGGCAGCGAACCAGTGCTGGGGCCTCAGGTGTTGTGCGTCTCCCCTCCACAGCCCCCTACACCATTATCACTTTCCCCTTCCTGTTTGCTGTGATGTTTGGAGACTGTGGTCATGGAACTGTGATGCTCCTGGCTGCGCTTTGGATGGTTCTGAATGAGAGACGCCTGCTCTCCCAGAAGACAGATAATGAGGTGAGTGAGTATCCACTGACTGTCTTGCCCCATTCTGTACGTGGTTTTCACCATAGAAATAACACGTTTTTATGAAAAATAAGGGAAAGAAGGAAAGTAAAAAAGAGTCAAAATTAACTTAAAACTTCTGGCCAAAGGTAATTCCTTTGGATGGTTTGGTGCTGTTCCTTTCAGCATTTTGGGGTTTTTGTTCATGATAACGCATCAGTTTTTCTTTTTCATTATGTATGTTTTCTAACCCTGATTTTTTTCACTGATTATAAAAGCAATATAGCTGAGCGTGGTGGTTCACGCCTGTAATCCCAGTACTTTGGAAGGCTGGGGTGGGGTGCGGGGGGCAGATCACAAGGTCAGGAGTTCAAGACCAGCCTGACTAACATGGTGAAACCCCGTCTCTACTAAAAAACACACACAAAAATTAGGTGGGCGTGGTGGCCCATGCCTGTAATCCTAGCTACTCAGGAGGCTGAGGCAGGAGAATCACTTGAACCTGGGAGGCAGAGGTTGCAGTGAGCCACGATTGTGCCATTACTCTCCAGCCTGGGTGACAGAGCAAGACTTTGTCTCAAAAAAAAAAAAAAAAAAACAAAAAACCAAAAAAGAAAAACCCAGCAGTTCATAATCATTGTAAAATTAGAAAAATGAATGCAACCATCTAGTGACCTAGAGAAAAATCACAGTGAACGTTTTTGGATATCTTTCTATTTTTTTTCGTGCTTATACGCCAATTTTTCAAAAACTGGCATCAAGTAGTGCACATTATTTGTATTGTTTTTACTTAAAATATCATGAGTATTTGTTCCTGGCAGAAGCAGCCTGGAACCAGGGTTCTTTTGAACACTGAGAAACCCTGACTGTCATTTCCCCACTCTTAGCTTCAAATTTCTCTGCCTTTTGCGAGGTCCCTTTGCAGAGTGCTGTGAAGGCTGGGACAACTCAAGAGGGTGCATTGGTTCAAAGTTTATTAGCTGGGCGGGCGCAGTGGCTTACGCCTATAATCCCAGCACTTTGGGAGGCCACGGTGGGTGGGTCATTTGAGATCAGGAGTTCGAGTCCAACCTGGTCAACATGATGAAACCCCATATCTATTAAAAATACAAAAATTAGCCAGACGTAGCGGTAGGTGCCGGTAGTGTCAGCTACTCAGGAGGCAGAGGCAGGAGAATCTCTTGAACCTGAAAGGTGGAGGTTGCAGTGAGCCGAGATCTCGCCATTGCAGTCCAGTCTGGGTGAAAGAGCAGGACTCCGTCTCAAAAAAAAAAAGTTTAACAGTTAATCAAAGTTAATCACTTTAAGTTCATGGTAATACATTTTAAAAAGGGGAAACATACTTTAGCTGTGCTCTGATTTTAACAATACCTGCAGGCCAGGCGCTGTTACTCACGCCTGTAATCCCAGCACTTTGGGAGACTAAGGTGGGCAGATCACCTGAGGTCAGGAGTTCGAGACCAGTCTGGCCAACATGGTGAAACCCCATCTCTACTAAAAATACAAAAATTAGCCAGGAACGGTGGCGGGCACCTGCAGTTTCTGCTACTCAGGAGGCTGAGGCTGGAGAATCGCTTGAACCCAGGAGGTGGAGATTGCAGTGAGCTGAGATCATGCCACTGCACTCTAGCCTCAGTGACAGAGCAAGATTCTAACTCAAAAAAAAAAGAATATCTGCAATGTTTGATTACAGGTTGAATTAATTACAGCTAGGTCAGTGATGTCACGGTTAGTGGGCAGAGAATTAATTACAGCTAGGTCAGTGATGTCACGGTTAGTGGGCAGAATCCACCTGTGACCCGTATAGTTTTCCATGCCAAGCTTAACAGATGTAGTTTTCCATGGTAAACATTTTGAGTTTCAAAGTTACCCTTCAGCACTGCTTGGAATGATTGACACACACCATTGAGTATTATGAGAAAGCACTTTATGCTTCTCAGCAGACATGGTCAGACAGGGACTCAACTTTACAGTGATGAGACACAAAATGAGTATAGATCTGACTTGTCATAAATGTAGCAGCCATGAGAGGTTCAGTGCTTGTCTCCTGGAAGTACCTGAGACAAAGCCATCTACTTTCAGGTCCCTTCCGAAGCAGATGAGGCCATGCTTGCACTTAGTTTATTTTCTGATGCAGGCGCGATGGAAAGAGCTGAGGCTTATATGTTTTTCTTTTTTTGATATGGAGTTTCGCTCTGTCACCCAGGCTGGAGTGCAGTGGGGCGATCTCAGCTCACTGCAGCCTCTGCCTCCCGAGTTCAAGTGATTCTCCTGCCTCAGTCTTCCAAGTAACTGGGACTAATGTGCACACTACCATATCTGGCTAATTTTTAGTAGAAACGGGATTTCACCATGTTGGCTAGGCTGGTCTCGAACTCCTGATCTCAGGTGATCTGCCTGCCACGGCCTCCCAAAGTCCAAAGTATTGGGATTACAGGTGTGAGCAAACATGCCTGGCTTTTTTTTTTTTTTTTTTTTTTTTTTTTGAGACAAAGTCTTGCTCTGTCACCCAGGCTAAAGTGCAGTGGTACAATCTCGGCTCACTGCAACCTCCGCCTCCCAGATTCAAGTGATTCTGCTGCCTCAGCCTCCCGAGTAGCTGAGATTACAGATGTGCACCACCACACCTGGCAAATTTTTGCCTACATGGTTTTTATTTCCATGAAAACAAATACCAGTCTAGGACTTTTTGGTGCACCTATACGTTCCAAAAACCAGGATGCTGTGTTCTTCCTATCTGGATGATTGATGTCTGCTGTGTCATATGGCCCACCCCAAGGGTGTGCCGGTGAAGCTGGAGACATCCTGTAGCATGCTTCCCTCCAGGGCCTGGTTCAGAGCCCACTGACAATCATCCTCTCTGTCTCTCTGAGGCCAGATTTGGAACACCTTCTTCCACGGGCGCTATCTGATTCTCCTGATGGGCATCTTCTCAATCTACACGGGCTTGATCTACAACGACTGCTTCTCCAAGTCCCTGAATATCTTCGGCTCTTCTTGGAGTGTCCAACCCATGTTCAGAAACGGCACCTGGAAGTGAGTTGATGGACAGAGATGGCGCACTCGCTGGCCAGCCAGGTGGCCTCAGTGACTGTTTTCATGGTAGGGAGAGTCTACCCCTAGCTCAACTCAGAGGTGCACTTGAAAATTCAACAAATAGGCCAGGCGTGGTGGCTCATGCCTGTAATCACAGCACTTTGGGAGACCGAGGCAGGTGGCTCCCTTGAGGTCAGGAGTTTGAGACCAGCCTGGCCATCAGGGTGAAACCCGTCTTCACTAAAAATACAAAAGTTAGCTAGGTGTGGTGGTGGGGGAGCCTGGAATCCCAGCTACTCAGGAGGCAGAGGCAGGAGAATCACTTGAACCTGGGAGGCAGAGGTTGCAGTGAGCTGAGATTGTGCCACTGCACTCCAGCCTGGGCAACAGAGTGAGACTCTGTCTCCAAAAAATAAATAAATAAATAAATAAATAAATAAATAAATAAAAGAAAACATAAATTAGCCAAGCGTGTTGGTCTGTAGTCCTAGCTACCTGGGAGGCTGAGGCAGGAGGATGGCTTGGGCCCAGGAGGTCAAGACTGTGTGAGCTACGACCACACCATTGCACTCCGGCCTGAACAACACAGCAAGATGCTGTCTCAAACAAAAGCAAATGAGAGGCTGGGCGTGGTGGCTCACATCTGTAATCCCAGCACTGTGGGAGACCGAGGTGGGAGCATCACCTGAGGTCAGGAGTTCAAGACCACTCTGGCTAACATGGTGAAACCCCGTCTCTACTAAAAATACAAAAATTAGCTGGGCATGATGATGCGTGCCTATAATCCCAGCTACTCGGGAGGCTGAGGCACAAGAATCACTTGAACCCGGGAGGTGGAGGTTGCAGTGAGCCAAGATCACCCCATTGCACTTTAGCCTGGGCAACAGAGCAAGACTCTGTCTCAAAAAAAAAAAAAAGTGCAAATGAGGAAAGGGGTGGTTTGGCAATGCTGTCTCCCTGTATTTGTCCTGTGGCTGGCAGAGTGGGGGGTTGGGGACACGTAATAAGGAGGTGTGGGGACTGTAGAATAGAGAGACCTGGAAGCTCTCTAGATCCCCATGGTCCACACTTCCCCTATGCATTCCACAGTGATTTTATACAGTTCATCAGACAATCAGTCTTTAGAATGGAAGCACAACCTTTCAGGAATGGAGACTTGCATGGGGAGGGAGGAAGATTTTAGAGTTTGATAGGTAGGTCAGTTTAATGAACTGGGGAGAACAGGGGATTCTGGAGGATAGGGGACTGTGAAGTGAACAAATAGAAATCGTGACGGCCGTGTGATTTTTTGGGGGAATCTTAGGCTATGGGCATCACATACCTGAGAGTCACACAGTAGTGTGAGAGCTAATTTGTGAAACCTACATATCATTGGTGATATTTCCTGATATGTGTCTCTGCCCAGCTTCTTTGGGTCAGCTTAAGATTTCCCTGCCTCATTCTGAAACTTCGATTTGAACAGATGAGAAAAGACGAGCAAAAGAGAAGGCTGAACTGGGTAGACTGTTCACGATCTCTTTTCCCATTCTTCCTCTCCCAAGGAAGGAACCTTACAGGTTTTACTTGCTCACCAAAATCTGTCGTGAAAGTCATAAATGGGGGACAGAATGAACAATCAATTTCATCCAAGAGTTTTTCAGTTAGAAAAGATTCAATCCTGGGTTGCTGGGTTCTTTTTTTTTTGAGACGGAGTCTTGCTCTGTAGCCCAGGCTGGAGCGTGGTGGCGTGATCTCGGCTCACTGCTACCTCTGCCTTCCAGGTTCAAGGAATTCTCCTGCCTCAGCCTCCTGAGCACCTGGGGCTACAGATGCATGCCACTACATCCGGCTAATTTTTGTATATTTAGTAGAGACGGGGTTTTACTATGTTGGCCAGATCTCCTGACCTCGTGATCCACCTGCCTTGGCCTCCTAAAGGGCTGGGATTGCAGGCGTGAGCCACCGTGCCCGGCCCAATCCTGGTTTTCTTTTGACAGAGCTTTCCTGAGGGCATTTGAGGGGCTTGATGTTGGCACAGAGGCTCCAAGAGATTCTAATTCAGTCCCTTCTCATTTCTCTGCTAGGCCTAAGTTCTCTGAAGTAGAGATGGGATTTCCCACCTTAAATAAATACATAAAAATAAAGGATAAAACATTTTCCAGAATGACATACAGACAGCTATGTCTGTGTGTTTTTGTTTTTTTGTTTGTTTGTTTGTTTTTGCTTTGCGATTAGTATTCTACAGAGATGCCCAAAAGAACAAAACAAAATTTCTATAAATGTAAAAACAAATTAGGTCGAGCACAGTGGCTCACACCTGTAAACCCAGAACTTGAGGAGGCCAAAGTGGGAGGATTGCTTGAGCCCAGGAGTTCAAGACCAGCCTGGGCAATATAGGGAGGCTCTGTCTCTCTATATAAAATGAAAAACAAAAAATTAGCTGGGCCGAGTGGCACGTGCCTGTGGTTCCAGCTACTCGGGAGGCTGAGGCAGGAAGATCATTTGAGCCTGGGAGGTTGAAGGTGCAGTGAGCCGTGACGGCACCACTATACTCCAGCCTGGGCAATTCAGCAAGACCCTGTCTCAAACAAACAAACACATACATTCTTACACTTAGTTCTGCTCTTTAGATTTAAGGTCATAAGTATAGAGATGAGCTTTTTTTTTTTTATTTTGAGATGGAGTCTCATTCTGTGGCCCAGGCTGGAGTACAGTGGTGCAATCTTGGCTCACTGCCACCTCTGCCTCTTGGGTTCTAGCAGTTCTCCTGTCTCAGCTTGCCAAGTAGCTGGGATTACAGGCATGCGCCACCATGCCCAACTAATCTTTGTATTTTTAGTAGAGACAGGGTTTCACCATGTTGGCCAGGCTGGTCTTGAACTCCTGGCCTCAGGTGATCCACCCACCTCATCGTCCCAAAATGCTTGGGTTACAGGTGTGAGCTACCACGCCTGACTGAGACGAGTTTTGAAACATGTTAAATCTGCATAATTTCACCAGACTACCAACATGAAATTCCGTTTCCCCTGGAGTGTGACTGTGAAAGGCCCAAGTTAACTGTCTTGTTATCACTCTGCAGACATGGGTATGAATGTTGTTGTTTTGTTTTGTTTATGTTTTTTGAGACAGTTTTGCTCTGTTGCCCAGGCTGGAGTGCAATGACACGATCTTGGCTCATTGCAACCTTTGCCTCCCGGGTTCAAACGATTCTCCTGCCTCAGCCTCCCAAGTAGCTAGGATTACAGGTATGCACCACCACACCCGGCCAATTTTGTATTTTTAGTAGAGACAGCGTTTTTTTCCATGTTGGTCAGGCTGGTCTCAAACTCCCGACCTCAAGTGATCCACCCGCCTCGGCCTCCCAAAGTGCTGGGATTACAGGCGTGAACCACTGTGCCTGGCTGGTGTGAATGTTGTTCTCTTCTGCACCTGCAGATGACTTCTTCCCCAATTCAGGACTCTGGTCTTGAATTGGAGCAATGCTCAGGCACATGTGAAGGGTCAGTAGTATAAGGAAGAACCTCATTATCAGTGTGGCAGAAGAAAATGACAGCTGAAGTACACAGTGAGCTGATTCTGGTCACCAGCTGCAACCTGGGTTTTGAGCCTGCCTCCTTGATGGTTGGAAGGCCACCGAAAACATTCCTGCAGTCACCGGAGTTGGGTGTATTGACTCAGTGAGAGAGAAGGTGCACCACTGGGAAAACCGTCTCTGTTAGGAATGTGTTAGAAAGGGCTTAGAGCATTTGGCCTGTGTTAGGATGCGGGGATGCTGGGTCGTTTTTGTGATTTGGACCGTGTCCTTCTTTTTGCCTGTGTCAGGGTGTGATTGTGGAATGATCTTCTTTTTTCTTGCTCTGTCGTAGTCGCCAGGTGGCCTTGTCCAACGGTGGTGTCCTGCGAAGCTGTTTATGCTCAGGAGACACGATGGCTTAGCTGTGGGTGCCAGGCCAGTTCCCTCCTGTCTGGGGTGACTTTTCTCCTTGTGAATACACAAACACTTCTCTGCTGTTGAAATCCAGCTGTTTGCACTGATACATGCCATTAGGATGGAGCTTGTGACTGGGAGAGTGAGTCAGTCAGCTGCTGCCACTGTATATGGAGGGCCAGGACAGTAGGGCCAGGCTTCCCGATTCCCTCAGCTGCTACCTAAGGCCCCCAGTGCCTCGCTGCGGACGGGAGGGAAATGTATTTCTTTCCTTCTTTTTTTTTTTTTTTTTTTTTGAGACAGAGTTTTTCTCTGAAGAGATCTGCCCTCATCGACCTCCCAAAGTGCTGCAATTACAGGCATGAGCCACTGCGCCCAGCCGAGGGACTGTATTTCTAGGCAGCCTGGCAAGACTGTCCGCAGTCCTGTCTGTTCTTCATCATTTCATTATTTTAAAATTCTATTTTATTTATTTTATTTTTTGGAGATGGAGTCTTGCTCTGTTGCCCAGGCTGGAGTGCAGTGTTGTGATCTCAGCTCACTGCAACCTTCACCTCCTGGTTTCAAGTAATTCTCCTGCCACACCCTCCTGAGTAGTTAGGATTACAGGCATGTGCCACTGTGCCCAGCTAATTTTTGTATTTTTAGTAGAGATGGGGTTTTGCCATGTTGGCCAGGCTGGTCTCGAACTCCTGACCTCAAGTGATCCACCCACCTCAGCCTCCCAAAGTGCTGGGATTACAGGCAATGAGCCACCATGCCAGGCCTGTTCTTCATCATTTCAAATGCTCATTCCTTGGGCCCTACCACAGATGCAGGTTAATAAAAAAAAAAAATTAACTCAATATTCTCATCCCCTTAAGACTTGCAAAGGTAGAGCGTAAGAAATTTCTGGGCTGGGCGCGGTGGCTCACACCTGTAATCCCAGCACTTTGGGAGGCTGAGGTGGGTGGATCACTTGAGGTCAGGAGTTCAAGACCAGCCTGACCACTAACATGGTGAACTACATCTCTATTAAAAATACAAAAATTAGCTGGGCGTGGTGGTGCATGCCTGTAATCCCAGCTACTCAGGAGGCTGAGGCAGGAGAATTGCTTGAACCTGGGGTGCAAGGTGGGGGGGCAGAGGGCAGAGGTTGCAGTGAGCCGAGATTGCGCCATTGCACTCCAGCCTGAGCAACAAGAGTGAAACTCCATCTCAAAAAAAAAAAAAAGGAATTTCTTCCCATTCACTTGCATGCTTCTGGGTGAAAGGGACACAGATTTAAAGACAGTCTATGAGCTACATGTTTTTAGAGGTAAGTTTCATGGCAGTTGAGGTGTATATGTAAAACACCAATCTATCCTTCAGAAACAGCCCCCATGTTTCCAGGAGAGACTTCCCAAGCATGCCCATGGGCTGGGGTTTCTTTCCTTCATGCTCCCAGAATCCCTGCCTTCTACCTTATTTCTGATGTGGTATGAGTCCTGATTTCCCTTCCTTTTCCTTTCTCTTTTCCTTCCCTTTCTCTTTCCCTTTTCCCTCCTCTCCGTTCTCCCCCTTCCCCCGCTTTTTTTCCTTTCAACAGAGTCTCATTCTGTTGCCCAGGCTGGAGTGCAGTGGTGTGATCATGGCTCACTGCAGCCTTGATGCATGGCTCAAGCAGTCCTCCTGCCTCAGCCTCCCAAGTAGCTGGAATGAAAGGCATGTGCCACCACACCCTGCTGGTCTCGAACTCCTGGGCTTAAGGGATCCTTACGCCTCAGCCTCCCAAACTGCTGGGATTATGAGTGTAAGCCATTGCTCCTGGCAATGATTTTCTTTACTATAGCACATCAGGCTGAGATCTCTTTGGAAACTCAGGCTGTGAACTCCTTAGGGGCCAGATGGTAATTTCTGTCTCCTCAGTGCTTAGGACAATACTTGATGCATAGGAGATATTGAATCAACCAAATTGATGAGTTGCATTAGTAGTGGGGCTTTGATGAGCAAGTTCATGACTGGTGATTCTATAGTATTTTTTTCCGCCTCTGGTTGCTCATTGTTTGTTTTTTTCCCTTTCTCTCTCTAAAGTACTCATGTAATGGAGGAAAATCCGCATCTGCAGCTGGACCCAGCCATACCAGGAGTGTATTCTGGAAATCCATATCCATTTGGGATTGATCCGGTAATAATGTCGTCTTGGGTTAAATATTTACTATGTGAACTGTCTTATGGAAGAGACCTCTGGATAGAGAAGAGAAGGCCAACAAAGCCTGTCAAATCAACAAACTTGTGTTGAGATAAAATAACTTTTGCTGAGGTTTTTGTGACACACAGAGCCAGATTCAAATAAATATTCTATCTGCACCCTCTACCCGGCCCCATTTTCCATGCAGTTCCCCAAACACCTGCCTCTTTCTCCATCAATTACATCCCTGGTGGTTAATAATTGCTTCTTTAAAAGGCACTTGATTGCCTGGGAAGTATGCATATTAGATAAGCTATTTAGCATCCTAATCAAGTTCAAGTTCCCTGCTTGATATTTCCTTGCAGTGGGAAACATTTCCCTTTTTTCTAAAAAAGCGTAGATTTGCTTTTATGTTTGTTTTGTTTTGTTTTGTTTTTGAGACAAAGTCTCATAATGTCGCCTATGCTGGAGTGCAATGGTGTGATCTCGGCTCACTGCAACCTCCGCCTTCCGGGTTCAAGCAATTCTCCTGCCTCAGCCTCCCAAGTGGCTGGGACTACAGGTGCCCACCACCACGCCTGGCTAATTTTTTGTGTTTTTAGTAGAGATGGGGTTTTACTATGTTGGTCTCAAACTCCTGATCTTGTGATCCACCTCCCAAAGTGCTGAGTTTACAGGCATGAGCCACTGCGCCCAGCCTTGTTTTGTTTTACTGCATAGAATTGACACTTTTTTTTTTAAGGGTATTTGCTTCATTTTACTTATTTGTTATATATATCTCAGTCAACTAGATTTGAGCTAAGCAAAATGATACTTCCTCGAAGCCTGTAGATGTAAAGGGGTTTTGAGGAGCTATAACACATGCCCATTCATGTAAAGCCGTTTATTTCTGTTGGCCCAGTGCATGCTGCCACCAGGTGGCGGCCTTATGCTCCAAATGAGCGTGAACCGAGCTAAATCTGAACTTGGCAAATGTCTGTAAATGTTTCTTCTAAGCTCTCTTCTTTGTGGGAGAGAACCTGAGACCTCACTTTGTGTTGCTGACAGTTGGGAGTAAATAGTACTAGCCCTAAAATTGGTTCTCCAGTCTCTCTTGTCTTGCAGATCACTTCCTCTTAAGTCTTCCTGGGTCATCCTGCTGTCCCCTGCCTCCCCACCTTTATAAAAACAGAAACTTTGCCCAAGGTTTGTTTATACTTGCCATCCAGGCACACTTGCATTCTAAGTTTTATCAAAAGTGGTAAACTCCTTGAAGGCTGGTTTGTAAGTTGGAAAATGCTAAAAACTAATTTGAATTATTTTTGTGGCCTGCAAGACTTTGTTGTGGTCAAAGGCATTTCACGTTTAGTAAGCAGGTAGAGAAGGAATCTAGAGGGGATGATCTTAGGGTCTGGTTGATCTTCCTTTGTTTGGAATCTCATTGCTCCAATAGTCTTGTCTCTCCCCTCCGTGGCCCACAGTTAATTCATCAGCAAATCCTGCCTGTCCATTTCTGCTCCTCAGGCAGCATGGGGCTACAGTATTTCACATCGCAGAGCTGAGCGATCCTGAGTTTCTGCTCTGCATGCAATTTTTTCATCTGCCCACAAGTTAGAAAAGAAAGAAAATATATCAGGGTGAAAGAGAATGTGGGATATTGAAAATAATGAAATTTGTTCCTAGTAACATTTAGAATTTTGAAAAATTCTGGTCTTTCTATCCTAAAATAATACATATATGTGATTTTAAAAAAATCTATACAACACAAAATATTATATAATGAAAAGCTGGAGTTGGCCTGACGTGATGGCTCACACCTGTAATCCAAGCACTTTGGGAGGCCAAGGCAGGTGGATCACTTGAGGTCAGGAGTTCAAGACCAGGCTGGCCAACCTGGTAAAACCTTGCCTCCACTAAAAATACAGAAATTAGCTGGGCACAGTGGCACATGCCAGTAGTCCCAGCTACTTGGGAGACTGAGGCAGGAGAATTGCTCTAACCCAGGAGGTGGAGGTTGCAGTGAGCTGAGATCACGCCACTGTACTCCAGCATGGGCAAACAGAGTGAGAGCCCGTCTCAAAAAAAGAAAGTAAAAATACCAAAATTAGCCAGGCATGGTGGTATATGTCTGTGATCTCAGCTACACAGGAGGCTAAGGCACGAGAAGTGCTTGAATCTGGGAGGCAGAGGTTGCAGTAAGCTGAGATCACACCACTGCACTCCAGCCTGGGTGACACAGAGAGTCTCTGTCTCAAAAAAAGAAAAGAAAAAAGAAAAGAAAAGCAGGAGTTGCCTTTCCTTTCCTGCTTCTCCGGTTCCTGCAGTCCTATTCCTCAGAGATAACCATTTTAACAGAACACGTCTGTCTTAGTCCATTTTCATGCTGGTGATAAAGACATCCCCAAGACTGGGTAATTTACAAAGAAAAAGATTGTGTGGGGAAGCCCACACAATCATGGTGAAGGTGAAAGGCACATCTTACATGGCGGCAGGCAAAAGAGAAAATGAGAACCAAGCGAAAGGGGTTTCCCCTTATAAAATCATCGCCTCTGGTGAGACTTATTCACTCCTACAAGAACAATATGGGGGAAACCACCCCTGTGATTCAATTATCTCCCACTGGGTCCCTCCCACAACACATGGGAATTATGGGAGCTACAGTTCAAGATGAGATTTGGGGGACACAGCCAAACCATATCAGTGTCTGTGCCTGTATTAGTACTTGTGTCATATATATATTGATAAGGGCTTACCTTTTACATAACACAAAATTCTACGGTACATTTACTGACTGCATTTGGCGTCTATCTGTGAATCTAATCACAACATATTTGGCCTTCATCATAGCTGGCCTCAGGTGTTTTTGCAAATTTTATGACAAATGAACATAAAATGGTTAAGAGTCTGAGCTCTTCACACAGGAATCAGACTGCCTGTGTTTAAATCTTTGCTTTTCTGTTTACTTGCTCTGTGAGTTTGAGCATGTTAACATCTCTATGTTTGTTTCCTCACCTGTAAAATGCATATAATGACAGCCCTAGGCCAGGTGGGGTGGCTCACACCTGTAATCCCAGTACCTTGGGAGGCCAAGGCAGGCGGATCACCTGCGGTTAGGAGTTCAAGACCAGCCTGGCCAACAGGGTGAAACCCTGTCTCTACTAAAAATACAAAATTAGCAGGTGTGGTGGCGACACCTGTAATCCCAGCTACTCGGAGGCTGAGGCAAGAGAATCGCTTGAACCTGGGAGGCAGATGTTGCAGTGAGCCGATATTGTGCCATTACACTCCATCCTGGGCAACGAGAGCGAAACTCCGTCTCAAAATAAATAAATAAATGACAGCACTAAATCCCGGGACTGCTCAGCAAAAGAAATTATTTTCACACGTAAACCCCCGCCAGAGCAGAGTCTGATGCACAAATGTGGTAAATGCTCCTTGAATTTTAGTTACTCTTATGTCATTTCTTCCTAGGTGTGTAAGTAACTTAATCTTCCTGAGGTTGTAATAAATTACCTTATCTGTAAAATGACAATACCTGTATCTCATAGAGTTTTCAGTGGAATTAAATGAGATACACATATCTAAATTGCTTAGTATGTGCTTGGTACTTTATTAACATTTTAAAATTTCATTTTTATTTATTTAGAGATAGGGTCTTGCTCTCTTGCCCAGGCTGTAATACAGTGGCATGATCATGGCTCACTGCAGCCTCGACCTCCTGGGTTCAGTCTTCCTGCTTCAGCCTCCCAAGCAGCTGGGACTACAGGCACATGCCACTCCTTGCTGGGCTCATTTTTTAAAAAGTTTCTATAGAGGCTGAGCGCGTTGGCTCATGCCTGTAATCCCAGCACTTTGAGAGGCTGAGGTGAGCAGATCACGAGGTCAGGAGTTTGAGACCAGTCTGGCCAATATGGTGAAACCCCTTCTCTACTAAAAATACAAAAAGTAGCCTGGTGTGGTGGTGCACGCCTGTAATCCCAGCTACTCAGGAGGCTGAGGCAGGAGAATCACTTGACCCTGGGAGGTGGAGGTTGCAGTGAGCTGAGATCATGCCACTGCACTTCAGCCTGGGTGACAGAGCAAGACTCTGTCTCCAAAAAAAAAAAAAAAGTTTTTGTAGAGACAAGGTCTCAGTTTGTAACCAGGCTGGTCTTGAACTCCTGACCTCAAGTGATCTTGCCGTCTTAGCGTCCCAAAGTGGTGGGATTACAACCATGAGCCACTGCCCCTGGCCAACATTTTTAATGTGTCAGATTTGGCTGGGTCTAAAGTATCCTGGCAGACCTGCCCTCACTGCCTCCTCAGTGGGTGCCCCTCCGGCCTAGCTCAGGACATTGCAAAGGAAAAATCAGTGCAAATTAGCGCCTGATCGTGTGAGCACGTGTGTGTGTGATGGAGGGAGCAAGATGATTGTGTTTGAGATTGTGTCTGATTGGATGTTGGCCCCTTAACAGAAGCAAAGTTTGGAGGAAGAAGTCATTTAGGAGCAAAGGTGAGAAAGACATTCTACCTTTGTCACCTTTGACATGTCCCAGAGGAAGCTTGAAGACAATTTGGGATGTACCTCAAGTTCAGGTGGGACAGGGGAAGGAGCAAGGACTTGGAACCATTTCCACGGAGTGAGAGTGGAGACCGTGGGGCTGCTGAGATTTAAATGGGGAAGAGGAATATTAGCGACTCTGGTCATTAGCCAGTGTAAGATCCCAACCCCGCCCCCTCCACCCACCTGCCCCCTGCACGACCACCCAGTGTGCTTTCTCCTCACATCAGTATCATCGGTATCCTTTTCGGCAGGACAGGTACACATGATCTCCACCTGGCGGTGCTGTTTAAAACGGGCTGTTTGGAAGGCAGGAACTGTATCTTACCCATCGTGCTTACAAAGATCGGCTACAGCAACAGCTTCTTGAGACCAGCCTGGGGAAATGCTTTGTAATGTGAAGCACTATAGACTTTCAGAGTAAGAGGTGGTATTGTTTAAAAGGACTGGATACATCCATGGGCCAGTGATCTCTAGGCCATGATGAAGGAAACTGAGGCAAGTTTGAGATCTTTCCATAATGGTACAGATTATCGTTCCTTTTTTTTTTTTTTTTTTTTTTTTTGAGACCGAGTCTTGCTCTGTCGCTTAGGCTGGAATGCAGTGGCGTGATCTCGGCTCACTACAGTCTCTGCCTTCCGGGTTCAAGCAATTCTCTTGCCTCAGCCTCCTGAGTAGTTGGGATTACAGGCACACGCCACCATGTCCGGCTAATTTTTGTGTTTTTAGTAGAGATGAGGTTTCGTCATGTTGACCAGGCTGGTCTCGAACTCCTGACCTCAACTGATCCATCCGCCTTGACCTCCCAAATTATCTTTTCATGTAGGATTTTTCTCCCCTGTTTTCCTCCAGCAATTTGATAATAGCACTAATGATCCTGTTTTTTTTTTTTTTTTTTGTCATTAAAGTTGCATTTATAAAGGGCTTCGTCCTTTTTTCCTTTTTGGAGCCTAAAATGCATGTATTGAGTGGGACTGAAACAGGAAAGTGCAGTTCCCAGGGTGATTTGCTCAGGGAGAGTTGTGCTGTGGCCCTCAACTCCAGTCCAACTTCTAAGACTCTCTCTCACGTGGTTTTGTTGTTGTTGTTTTTTTGTCCCATTTCCCATCCAGATTTGGAACTTGGCTTCAAACAAACTCACATTTTTGAACTCCTATAAAATGAAGATGTCGGTGGTCCTGGGAATCGTCCAGATGGTTTTCGGTGTCATCCTCAGCCTTTTCAATCACATGTAAGTTTCTTGATTCACTCTCTGCCTGTTCTGTATGATCACACTGATGATGAATGGTGACAGAACCACTGGCTTGGGACCTGCATCTCTCTGTGCAAGTTTTCTACCTATAAGGGGTACTTTCCTGTGCATCTTGGCTTGAGCCAAGACAAGCTGGTTGGGAGGAAATGGCAGCACCTACGTTTCTCCTGAGCAGAGTCTCTCCAAGGTAAGTGCTCCTCTGGCCCAAGAAATATTTGAGGGTTTAAGGCCGGGTGCGGTAGCTCACACCTGTAATCTAAGCACTTTGGAGGCCAAGGCGGGCGGATCACCTGAGGTTGGGAGTTCAAGACCAGCCTGACCAACATGGTGAGACCCCGTCTTTAAAAAAAAAAGAAAAAAGAAAAAGAAATATTTGAGGGTTCAAAAAAACACTGGAGGCTGGGCACAGTGGCTCACGCCTGTAATCCCAGCACTTTGGGAGGCTGACAGGTGGATCACCTGAGGTCAGGAGTTCAAGAGCATCCTGGCTAACATCGTGAAACCTCATCTCTATTAAAAATACAAAAATTAGCCAGGTGTTGTGGCGGGCACCTATAATCCCAGCTGCTTGGGAGGCTGAGGCAGGAGAATAGCTTGAACCTGGGAGGCAGAGATTGCAGTGAGCTGAGATCACACCATTGCACTCCAACCTGGTTGATGGGGTAAGACTCCATCTCAAAAAAAAAAGGGCCGGGTACAGTGGCTCATGCCTGTAATTCCAGCACTTTGGGAGGCTGAGGCGGATGGATCAGGAGGTCAAGAGATCGAGACCATCCCAGCCAACATGGTGAAACCCAGTCTGTACTAAAAATACAAAATTTAGCAGGGATGGTGGCAGGTACCTGTAGTCCCAGCTACTTTGGAGGCTGAGGCAGGAGAATTGCTTGAACTTGGGAGGCAGAGGTTGCAGTGAGTTGAGATCACACCATTGCACTCCAGCCTGGGCGACAGAATGAGACTCCATCTCAAAAAAAAAAAAAAAAAGAAAAGAAAAAAGACTGGAAATCCCACAGCATCTTGTGTTCTCCCCAACCTGAAAGGCCTTGATTGGTGCTGTCTCCATGCTCAGCTCCCACCAAATGGGCCAAGAGGAATGTATGTGAGTTTTGGCCATGATGCCCTCGGGTCCTGCCTTCCACTCGATAACATTTCTTCCTGCTGGCAGCAGCCTTTCTCTCACTTCTTTGGCTGTTGATGTTGCCATGTCTGTTCCTGTCCTTCTATCAAGATCCATCATTGGAAAACATCTTAAGCTTATTTATGCTAAAGGTATAAATGTTTGCAAACAGCTTCAAATGTGCCTTTCACATGTGCCTTTTGTGAACATGGCTGTTGACTTGTAGGGGGTGCTGAGATCCCACCTCTATGGAGGTGAGCGGTCGGGGGATACCATGGCACCGCAGAAATGATGAAGTGTTTGGAATCAGAAGTTTAAGTCTTGGTTCCACCTCTTAGTAGCTGTGTGATCATAGAGTCAGTCATTGCTTAATGTCTCCGAGATGATTATTTTTACAGAACGGGAATACATACTCAGAATGGGTTAGGCTATTGTGTGTAACAAACAGCCTCCAAATTTCAGCAGCTTAAGACCATGACACATGTCCATCATGGGCCCCCCAAGGCTCTGCTCCTGTCATCTTTACTTTGGGCAGCCCCCACCTAGAACTTTGTCAGTTCTCACAGCAGAAGGAGGGGGTGAGTTACACATCAATTCATTTTTTTTTTTTTTTGAGATGGAGTCTCGCTCTTGTTGCCCAGGCTAGAGTGCAGTGGTGCAATCTTGGTTCACTGCAACCTCCGCTTCCCGGGCTCAAGTGATTCTCCTGCCTCAGTCTCCCGAGTAGCTGGGACTACAGGCGTGCACCACCACGCCCGGCAAATTTTTATATTTTTAGGAGAGATCGGGTTTCATCATACTGGCCAGGCTGGTCTTGAACTCCTGACTTTAGGTGATCCACCCACCTCAGCCTCCCAAAGTGCTAGGATTATAGACGTGAGCCACCGCGCCTGACCCAAAAATGCGTTTAATGCATTTATCTACCAAACATTATGGCTTAGCCTAGACTACCTTAAAATGTTACCAGAACACTTAAATGAACACACTGCTGGGCGAAATCAACGAACACAAAGCCTGTTTTATAATAGTTGAATATCTTATGTAATTTACTGAATGCTTCACTGATAATGAAAAACAGAATGGTTGTATGGGTATCATCGTAAATCATAAGTTGAACTGTGATAAGTTGGGGACTGTCTGCTCTCGGCTCTGGTATTGTAGTAGGAGTACAGCCGTAGGCAATACGTAAACAAGTGAACGTGGCTGTGCACCAAGAACATTTTATTTGTGAACACTGAAATGTGACGTTCATGTAATTTTCATGTATTACAAAATATTCTTTTGGGTTTGTTTTTTTTAAGATGGAGTCTCACTCTGTCGCCCAGGCTGGAGTGTAGCGGCGCAATCTCGGTTCACTGCAACCTCCACTTCCCGGGTTCAAGCAGTTTTCCTGCCTCAGCCTCCTGAGTGGCTGGGATTGCAGGTGCATGCCACCACGGCTGGCTAATTTTTTTTTATTTTTAGTACAGACGGGGTTTCACCAAGTTGGCCTGGCTGGTCTTGAACTCCTGACCTCGTGATCCATCCGCCTCATCCTCCCCAAGTGCTGGGATTACAGGCTGGAGCCACCGTGCCTGACTTCTTTTGGGTTTCTCACCTCAACAATTTAAGAATGTAAAAACCATTCTTAACTTCCAGGCTGTACAGAATCAGGTGATAGGCTCAATTGGCCTGCGGGCCACAGTTTGCCGAGCCCTATCTTAGAGCATTCTTAGGAAAAAGCTTCCAAGTCCCCATTCTCTATCCTCTTGCCTTTAAATGTGCAACTGTGAGCCAGGTCTGCATGCGAAGCTGTGGTCAGATCACCACTTTCTCTGTGTGGGCGTGACCTTTGCTTTAGATGTTACTTCTAGACGGTGGTTCTCTCTCTTTTGTGCAAAAGCACAGTATTTCCTTTCTGTATTCTTTTCTATGCATCAATACAGGATTGCTGTTTGCTGGGGGATGTGGGGCTCCGTTGTTTGCCAGTAGTGCAAAAAAAAAAAAAAAACATTTTGTGCTTTAAGAGAATAATGAAGTCCTAATGTTCCCTTGATATTCTATCTTGTGTATGTGTGTGTTTTCCACCCCCAGATACTTCAGAAGAACTCTCAACATCATTCTGCAATTTATCCCTGAGATGATTTTTATTCTGTGTCTGTTTGGATACCTGGTTTTCATGATCATTTTCAAATGGTGCCGCTTTGACGTCCGTGTGTCTCAGCATGCCCCCAGCATCCTCATCCACTTCATCAACATGTTTCTGTTTAACTACAGTGACTCTTCTAACGCACCCCTCTACAAATATCAGGTATTCCTGCTTTTTAAAGTCTTATTTACCTGATTATGTAAAATTTCTCTCCTACTCTTTTTTTTTTCTTTTTGAGACGGAGTCTTGCTCTGTCACCTAGGCTGGAGTGCAGTAGCGCCATCTTGGCTCACTGCGACCTCTGCCTCCCGGGTTCAAGCGATTCTCCTGCCTCAGCTTCCTGAGTAGCTGGGATTACAGGCGTGTGCCACCATGCTTGGCTAATTTTTGTATTTTTAGTAGAGAAAGGGTCTCACCATGTTGACCAGGCTGGTCTCCACCTCCTGACCTCAAGTGATCCACCCACCTTGGCCTCCCAAAGTGCTGGGATTACAGGCATGAGCCAGTGCACCTGGCCTCTCTCCTGCTCTTGAGTGTTGCAAAGAGTAGTTATTTGTAAAACTGAGCCATCTTGGCATCCAGTGAAGGGTGTTACATCCTTTGCATTTCAAGAGGGTCTTATTACATGAAGGCACAAGCGCTGCAGGCTATGGTGTGGCTCCAGCAGTTCTTGTTGGGGTAATACATGAGAGGCATTATTGCAGAGAGGTTGAAGATTGCCTTGTACGTGGGCTATGAAGAAAGAAAAAAAAAACTCTTCACATTGACGGACTTGCAACTGTAAAATGTTCTATGTGGCACCTTAATACTTATTAATCTTTTATTCAGAGTGAACTCTAGCTAAATTAGCAAGAATAATAATTGAAATAGAATCAAGAAGAGAAAGCCCTGTATTCACTTGGGTAGATCGTTTCTGGAAAACTGAATCAAACTGATGCACTTTGTGAGTTTCCAAAGCTGGTAGGAGCTGCTGTCTTTTTATTTTTTGCTCCTTTTCCAGAGACAGTTCATCCCAATAGCTGCACCTTATTGCCACTCTGATTTCTTCCATTTCTTTTAGCCTTGTCATCAAGTTAATATTTTATTTATTTATTTGTTTATTTATTCTTTTTTATTTTTGGAGATGGAATCTCACTCTGTCACCCAGGCTGGAGTGCAGTGGCATGATGTTGGCTCACTGCAACCTCCACCTCCTGGGTTCAAGCAATTCTCCTGCCTCAGCCTCCCAAGCAGCTAGGATTACAGGCGCCCGCCACCAGGCCCAGCCAATATTTTATTTTTAAAAGATATAAAAATCCTATTGGAGCTGGATAGAAAAATAACTAAGTGTGTAATTCTTTGATAACATAAGTAACATTAACATTTTCCCCTGGGCCTCTCCCGGTGATTAATCTGATCATATTATCTGAGGGTAGATTTTCACTAAAAAAGACCCATTTATATAGGTCCTGATTCCTCTGGATGGAGCCCTATGGCTTGTTCCACAAGGCCAGCTGCCCTTCAGTGTGAAGGTTGTCTGCCGGCGATTGCGCCTTGGATGTCCTAGTTAATGTCATGCTTCTATGGCCACGCCCCTTCCCATGAGTTTGATTCCTAGTTGTGTTCTCTTTTCCTACCCAAGCATCAATAAGAAGAAGAAAAAATGCCTTGTAATTGGGTTTTCATAAGGAATGAGTTTAGATAAGAATCAGAGGCCAGGCGAGGTGGCTCATGCTTATAGTCCCAGCACTTTGGGAGGCTGAGGCAAGTGGATCATGAGGTCAGGAGTTCAAGATGAGCTTGACCAACATGGTGAAACCCCATTTCTACTAAAAATACAAAAAAATAGCTCGGCGTGGTGACATGCACCTGTAATCCTAGCTACTCGGGAGGCTGAGGCAGGAGAATCGCTTGAACCCGGTAGGCAAAGGTTGCCGTAAGCCAAGATGATGCCATTGATCTCAAAAAAAAAAAAAAAAAAAAAAAAAATCAGAAGAAACAGGCACATGACCATTGGGCACCATTTTGTTCTCCATAGATGGTAACCGTGGGCCGTACCCAGCATGTTGGCATGAACTGAATGCATTTTGAAGGTTCATTTACTCAGCGCTGGATCTAAACGAATGTTTGGTTGGATTTCCCAAATAATTCTTCTCTTTTAAGGCAGAGAACTCAGATTCACCAAAATCGTCCATGTACTAACTGCTTTCATTGAGACTGAAGTCCTCACTTAGTCTGGAATGTGCACGGAGCATTGCACAGGGAGTGCGTGGCTTTTCCAGGTTTTTTTTTCTCCTCAAAAGCATTACGTGGAGTTGGCTGATGTCCCCACACCCTAGTATAAAGATTAATTATCTTGACACAGTTTGAAGTTTTCATAACCTCACGTTGGGGTTATGCAGCTGGAAGAGACAATACAAGTTAATAAAGTCCCTTCCCAGGCCAAGAGAGGTGGATCATGCCTGTAATCCTGGTACTTTGGGAAGCTGAGGCAGGTGGATCACCTGAGGTCAGGAGTTTGAGACCAGCCTGGGCAACATGGAGAAACCCCGTCTCTACTAAAAATACAAAATTAGCCAGGCGTGGTGGCACATGCCTGTAATCCCAGCTACTCAGGAGGCTGAGGCAGGAGAATCACTTGAACCCTGGAGGCAGAGGTTCTGGAGAGCCGAGATTTCGCCACTGCACTCCAGCCTGGGCAACAAGAGTGAAACTCTGTCTCAAAAGAAAAAAAGAGTCCCTTTCCAACATTGTCCTGCCTGTCTTTGAATATCAGTGGATAGCTACACACACACACACACACACACACACACACATAAACACAGGCATGGCACATCATCGGGGGGACATCCTGTTGTGTAAAAATGGACAAGGGGCCACGAGACAGCATCGTGTGTAGGTACTAGGATGGGCAAGTTCAGCCTGGGTTCCCATGGTCTCCCTTACTCTTTTGGACATTTGAAAGTGGAGTGAGGGGGAAGATGGAACAGAAAGTGCTCCCACTATTATCAGAGTAAATTTGGTTACAATTGGGATAATTTCATCTCCTAGCATTTACTGCCACCTTGGTCAGAACGCTTGGAGGAACGTGAAGGCTCAAGAAACGTTTTTCTATTTCCTTCGAGCACCGTGCTCTCAGTCCTTCTCAGCCTCTCTGACCGAGCCTTCCAAGCCTTCTGGTTCTTTTGACCATAGCAGCTGTGAGTCACTCCTCTAAACTGGTCGGTGGGGTGTGTATGAGAAAGGAGGCAGGGGCATGAGGATGTGAATGGCGGTCTGGAGCAGGAGGATAACAGGGACTCCTCCAGGGTTTCAGCAGAGGCCTGAAGACCGCAGATGCCTCTTTCCAAAGGGAAGGCGAGAGAGACCAAGAGGAGTTCAAAGTGGGTATCCCGGAGCCTGTTGGGTAACTCGTCCACACTGAAGGGATGAAAGTCAGGTATCAATTGTGAGGAACTTCTTTTTTTGTTGTTTTTTAAGAGATAGGAGCAAGAGAGCTCAGTTAATTATCTAGGACTCAAAATAGAAAATTACCGTTTGAGGCCGGGTGTGGTGGTTCACAATTGTAATCCCAGCACTTTGGGAGGCCGAGGCAGGTGGATCATGAGGTCAGGAGTTCAAGACCATCCTGGCCAACACAGTGAAACCCCGTCTCTACTAAAAATACAAAAATTAGCTGGGTGTGGTGCCGGGTGCCTGTAATCCCAGCTACTCAGGAGGCTGAGGCAGGAGAATCACTTGAACCTGGGAGGCGGAGGTTGCAGTGAGCCAAGATTGCACCACTGCACTCCAGCCTGGGCGATAGAGTGAGACTCTGTTTGAAAAAAAGAAAAAAAAAGTTACCGATTGAATAATGTTTGTGACTTAAAGCGACCTGAGGACTTTTGAGTACCACTGAGTGATTGGTGAAGTCGTGACACCTGCCATAGTTTCCATCCAGACCCAGATAAAAAAGACCCCCACGGAACAGAGCTGAAGACAAGGGGTGCCTTTATTATGTGTACTTCCTGTTCAAAAGACTGGTTACATATGGTACAGCAGCTACTCAGAGAGAAGGAATACAGAGAGTGAGTTTCCAGCATCCACCTGTGTCAAGCATTTGGACACACTGGACAGATAATTCTCTATCTGCAAGGGGAATGTGCCAGATATAAAGGTGAATGGGTTCATTGAAATGTTTTAGATCTCTCAAAATAAAGTGGTGGTGAGGTGACCGGTAGTGAGGTCACTTTTCATGTAAGACATGCTGTTCTGCCATGTGAAAATGATGGGATCTCGCCATTTTGGTCTTGCAGCAAGAAGTCCAAAGTTTCTTTGTGGTTATGGCTTTGATCTCTGTGCCGTGGATGCTTCTGATCAAGCCGTTCATTCTTAGAGCCAGTCTTCGGAAATCCCAGGTAAGGACTGTTTGTTTCAGTTTACCCTACTTTGCATAGGAATGTGGGTTTCTGGAAAGAAAAATCTGGGGTTTAGAGAGAATTCTGGGCTGCCAGAGCCAAAGAATGGTGTTGAGGAACTGACGTGACCGGAGTACATTTCCTTCTATGGAGCTAGACTTTTCCACTGGGTCCTCTTATTTCCAGCAAGTTGCTCTATTAAGGGCAAGCACGTTTAAACTTTATGTCTTGGCCGTGCATGGTGGCCCACACCTGTAATCCTAGCCTTTTGGGAGGCTGAGGCAGGTAGATCACCCAAGGTCAGGAGTTCAAGACCAGCCTGGCTAACATGGTGAAACCCCATCTCTACTAAAAATACAAAAAATTAGCAAGGTATGGTGGTGCGCACCTGTAGTCTCAGCTACACACGAGGCTGAGGCAGGAGAATCACTTGAACCCCGGTGGTGGGGGCGGAGGGGTGGCAGAGATTGCAGTGAGCCAAGATCACATCGCTTCACTCCAGCCTGGGCGAGAGGGCAAAACTCCATCTCAAAAAAAATAAAATAAACCTTATGTTTTGCAGACTTTGTTCAGGGTGCATGTGTGCTGAGTCTAGTGGTAGTTAATGATTTATAAGGATCTGAATGTGGTGGTTTTATTAGTGATAAATAACATTTTTATTATAGTTTTACTTGTAAAACAAATATTAAAAGTTGTTTTTCATTAATATTCTAAGGTTATGAGACTTTATTATTACAGACTGTGTCGGAGAATTAGAAGAGTAAACGAATTGAATTAGGTCAGTTCTTGTTTATTTGTGATCTTTTTCCTGTTGTCAAGTACCAGATTCAGCACACTTTCTCTTTTTGTCTAAACTGCCCCTGAGCCTCAGATGTACTTAGGGGGTGAAGCAGAGTTTAATATCATGCTGAACCAAATAGGATTTAGGAAGATTAACCTTCCAGAGGACATCAGTGTCTATAGCACACAGACGATTTGAGATGGTCGTTCTCTGCTTTCCTCTGTTAGTACAAACGATTAAGTGGAATGTACTGAGACCATGTGTGTTTTAAATGGTTGTAGATGTGTTCAGATTCAATTCTGTTTTTCAAAGATCTTTGCTGGATATTGACCTGAAGGGTGGCAGAGTCAGGGACTTAGACATGACGAGACTTGAGTTGAGGAATTTTGTCCCTATGTGACGCCCTGTTTCTCTGTCGCCTGCCTCTCCTCCGACGGTCTCCTTATTTCTTGCCGGTCTGAACTAGTTCCAAAGCTCAGCTGAAATATGATCTATATGAGATTTTCATAAAGAAGACAAAGCAAGGAAGACTTGGTTATTGTTTGTCTGGCGAAATATCAACGTGGTTGAGGTGGACGCTTGTCCAGACAGGTGACCAGCAGTTTCAAAGAGGGTAACAAATACCTGTTGGGAGAAGTAGATGCAAGTTTTTTTGTTTGGTTTTGTTTTTTTCCAGAGACAAGTTCTGTCTGTCTCTGGGGCCAGAGTGCAGTGGCTATTCACAGGCACAATCATAGCTCACTGTAGCCTCTGACTCCTGGGCTCAAGGCATCCTCCTGCCTCAGCCTCCCAAATAACTGGGCCTACAGGCATGCCACCCTGCCTCAGCATTGTTTTTTTGTAGAGATGGGATCTCACTATGCTGCCCCGGCTGCTCTCGAACTCATGGCCTCAAGTGACTATAATTTTTTTTTCTAGGATCTAAATCTGTCCATAAGCCAAGAGCCGGGTTGCTGCAGCCGGTCCTGAGTTCCAGGACTGTAAAATAATAGCTTGTCTTGCTCTGCACCACACAAGCTCTTTAAACAGTTGCTGATCTCAAAGTGGTAGATTTCTCCTTAGCCCCGCCAGATGACTTAAGCAGAGGGAAGGAGGGAGAGAGAGGGTTTTCCTAGTCTGCCTTCATGGATAATAGTTCTGAAACTGACTGGTAACTGAAGCTCCTGTCTCCTTGGCCCTAGGGATGCACGGCTGTTGACTAATTCCTCAGGCTGCTGCTTAGGGTCCCAGTGTTTCTTTTTCATGTTAGAAACATCTCCATTCAACAGATGGTTCTATAATGGCGTTATTTGCCCCTCTCCACCTCTCCTTTGTGAAATCTTACAGACCTAATACAGAGAGATAAACAATTTGTTCTGATGGACTTCAGGTCATATGAGCAGGGGTCCTGTCTATTAATTAGCCTTTCCTATAACCCTAGGTCCTGGGTCCCTGCAGAATGTGTACTGGGAACCTCTCCACTAGAGGGCTGCTGTGGCATGGCCTTGGTGCCATGCCCTGTGGGCAGCCAACGAGTACACATCTCCTTCCAAGAGCCCTTGTGGCCAACCACTGGGCCCCCCACATTCTGTTTCCCCTTCCATCTTGCTGCTGTGAACCCAGGTCCCCTCATACTCCCACGTCTCAGGTCACAGTGAAATAACTGTGTGTTTCTATTTAAAATTTTCATGTTGACATGTGCATTTGTTATGGTAAATGTTATTGAAATAAATAACATACAGAGAAGTACATGAATAACAAGGCAGCAATCCGTGAAGTATCACAACGTGAACGCGTTCATGTCACCAGCACTCAAATCGAGAAACAGGTCATCCTTAGAACCTGAAAGTCCTGACTGGGCACAGTGGCTCACGCCTGTAATCACAACACTTTGGGAGGCTGAGGCAGGTGGATTGCCTGAGGTCAGGAGTTCGAAACCATCCTGGCCAACGTGATGAAACCCCGTCTCTACTAAAAATACAAAAATTAGCTGGGCATGGTGGTGGGTGCCTGTAATCCCAACTACTTGGGAGGCTGAGGCAGGAGAATCACTTGAACCTGAGAGGCGGAGGTTGCAGTGAGCTGAGATAGCTGCCATTGCACTCCAGCCTGGGTGACAGGAACGAAACTCCATCTCAAAAAAACAAACAAACAAAAAATTAAAAAATCCCTTTGTGCCTTCTTCCTATCACTCTTACCCCAAGAGCAAACATTGTCCTGACTTCCACTACTGTTGGTTCATTTTGCCTGTTCTTGAACTTTATGTGAATGAAATCATGCAAATGTCTTCTTTGGGATCTGTCTTCTTTCATCCAATGTTGCAGTGTTAGAAATTACAAATAGTGATATTATAAACATCCTTGTATATACCTTTTGGCACATAGGTTTTAATTTTTTTTTTTTTTTAAGATGGAGTCTCTCTCTTTGTTGCCCAGGCTGGAGTGCAGTGGTGCAATCTCAGCCCACTACAACCTCCGCCTCCCAGGTTCAAGCGATTCTCTTGCCTCAGCCTCCCCAGTAGCTGAGACTACAGGCGTGTGCCACCACACCCAGCTAATTTTTTAATTTTTATTTTTTTAGTAGAGACGGGGTTTCACCATGTTGGTCAGGCTGGTCTTGAACTCCTAACCTCGTGATCCGCCTGCCTCGGCCTCCCAGAATGCTGGGATTATAGGTGTGAGCCACTGCGCCCAGCCAAAGTTTTAATTTTTTAAAATTTTATGTATGTATTTTTAGATAGGGTCTTGCTCTGTTGCCCAGACTGGGGTGCAGTGGTGCGATCATAGCTGACTCATCTGGGCTCAAGCAACCTTCCCACCTCAGCCTCCTGAGTAGCTGGGACTGCAGGCCTGCACCACCATGCCCGGCTATTTTTAAATTTTTTTCAGTAGAGATGAGGTCTTGCTATGTTGCCCAGGCTGATCTTTAACTCCTGAGATCAAGTGATCCTCCTGCCTTTGCCTCCCAAAGTGCTGGGACTATAAGTGTGAGCCCTTGTGCCCAGCCACATGTCTTTTTAGAAAGTTGCCAGTTGCTTATTTACACTGATTGCTGTATGTTTTACTTCATACGGCACCCAGCTTAAGCCTTGTGAGATTTTAGTGGGAGGACTGCAAGTGCATCTTATCTGGAAGGAAGATAGTCACTAGGATTCTCAAGTCTGATATCGGCCAGGCGAGGGGGCTCACGCCTGTAATTCTAGCACTTTGGGAGGTCCTCACGTGGTGGATCACCTAAGGTCAAGAGTTTGGGACATGGTGAAACCCTGTCTCTACTAAAAATACAAAAATTAGCTGAGCGTGGTGGCATGTGTCTATAATCTCAACTACTCAGGAGGGCTGAGGCTGGAGAATTGCTTGAACTCGTGGCATGGAGGTTGCAGTGAGCTAAGATCGCACCACTGCACTCCAGCCTGGGCGAAGGAGTAAAACTTCTCAAAAAAAAAAAAAAAAAAAGAGGAAAGAAGGGGACGGATATGTTGATGCCTAATTTACAATATCCCTCCCATGAAATCATTCTAGAAAAACTCTGGACATGGAACATTAAGCTTCATGGTGACTTGAAAGAAATATACCATTCAAATTTCGGGGTAAAATCAGGCCAAGTTGAATGGTGACTATGCCTAGATTTTTTTTTCCTTGAATTTTCTCCTAAGCTATTTTTATAGTTAATTTCACGAGGCGACACGGAAGGTATGACTGATGATTTATGACTGTGTATATTTCTTCTGACAATGGAAAGGCACTTTTGTATTTGCATTGCTTTATTGTCAAGACTACATAATCTGGCACATTCTGCAGCATTGTGGAGAAAAAGCGCATGCCCTGGAGTCAGGCAGCTGGGTTTGAATCGTGGCTCTGCCACTCACCAGCCTTGCCAGCTGTGTGATCTTGGGCACATTTATTTTCCTTTTTTAAAATTTTTTTGAGACAGAGTCTCACTCTGTTCCCCAGGCTGGAGAGCAGTGGTGTGATCTCGGCTCACTGCAACCTCCACCTCCCAGGTTCAAGCCATTCTCCTGCCTCAGCCTCCCGAGTAGCTGGGATTACAGGCATGCACTACCATGCCTGACTAATTTTTTTTATTTTTATAGAGATGGGATCTCTCTATGTTACCTAGGCTGGTCTTGAACTTTTGGCCTCAGATGATCCTCTCACCTTGGCCTCCCACAGCACGGGGATTATAGGCACTCGCCACTGCACCTGGCCTTTAATTTTTTTTTTTTTTTTTAGATGGAGTCTCACTCTGTCACCCAGACTGGAATGCAGTGGCATGATCTTGGCTCACTGCAGCCTCCACCTCCTGAGTTCCAGTGATTCTCCTGCCTCAGCCTCCCGGGTAGCTGGGAGTACAGGCGCACACCACCACACCCAGCTGATTTTTGTATTTTTAGTAGAGACAGGGTTTCACTATGTTGGCCAGGCTGGTCTCAAACTTCTGACCTCAGGTGATCCACCCACCTTGGCCTCCCAAAGTGCTAGGATTACAGGCGCCACTGCACCTGGCCTGATTTTTGTATTTTTAGTAGAGACATGGTTTCACCATGTTGGCCACCCTGGTCTTGCACTCCTGACCTCAAGTGATCTGCCTGCCTTGGCCTCCCAAAGTGCTGGGATTACAGGCGTGAGCCACTGTGCTTAACTGGGCACATTGCTTAACCTTTCTGTGCTGCAGCTTACTTCTCTGTAAAATAGGGTGATAATCGTGCTTACATAAAATGGTTGTTGTGAGGGCTTAATGAGCTAGCGTAGTGTCTAGAACTGGGTCCGATACATAGGTAGGATTTGAGGAGAGACCCTTTATTTGTGTAGGATTGTTAGAATTCTCAGGGTGAGTTGAGCTCATTCCTCATTTCCCTGCTTGCTGTCAGCTGCAGGCGTCTAGGATCCAAGAAGATGGCACTGAGAACATTGAAGGTGACATCTTCAGCCCTTCCAGCAGTTCTGGCCAGAGGACTTCTGCAGATGCCCACGGGACTCAGGACAACCATGAGGAGGAGGAGGAGGTATCTGGGACGAGAGCCCCAGAGGAAGACCCCTGTTTATACAGATTCTAGAATGGACACAGGCAGTAGACCTGGGTGGGTCTGGAGGGCCCTACAGGGCAGCACCCCTGTCTCACTGCTGAGTCCTGGAAGGCTGGGAAGGTCTCAGGGAAGGGAACCTAATAGCTGGTCTAAGAGGATCAGAACAGCTATTTATCAGCCAATCTGGGCACATTTCAATATTTTAGTCCAAGTACTGCTACATCTATAAGTGTGGGGTGAATATCAGCCTCAGGTCTAGTAACAAAAAAGGTCCTGCATGTCACCAAGGCCTTCTTGACTCAGCACCATGCCCCTATGATCTCTTTTTTTGAGACTGAGCCTCGCTCTGTCACCCAGGCTAGAGTGAGCCAATCTCTGCTCACTGCAACCTCCACCTCCTGGGCTCAAGCAATTCTCCTGCTTCAGCCTCCTGAATAGCTGAGATTACAGACACCTGCCACTGAACCCGGCTAATTTTTGTTTTTAGTACAGACGGGGTTTCACCATGTTGGCCAGGCTGGTCTTGAACTCCTGACCTCAGGTGATCCGCCTGCCTCAGCCTCCCAAAGTGCTGGATTACACTGCGCCCGGCCCTCTATGATCTCTGTAAAGTTATCTGCCTCTTGTGTGAATTCATAAATTGTTTTGTTCCCTCATCCCTCCCTGCCCCTGCCTGTACAAGGACAGCCACTGCCCCACAGGAGCCTGTGCCACATCCTCCCAGATGAAGGCAGCTGTCTGTCCCATGTGTTGACTGAAGTCAGACACTGTTATGAATCCCAGGCTGCGGGCTTTAACCGGAGCTCTGTTCTAATTTGGGAGTGGGGACTGAGTTCCCATGAGAGCCAGAGATGCTATGAATGGCTCCATTTGTGGTGTTACTTATTTTAAAAAGTTTTCTCCTGATAGCTGTGTGTGGTCTGGTGTGGCCAGACTCCACTTCAACTATGAGGTGCCCAACTTCAGCCACTGCATTAGCATAAACGATCAGGCGTGGTCACAGAGGCTCAGCATGAATAACAAAGCGTCTTTCACATGGGAAATGCCAGTGGTTTAAAGGTTACCTCCCAGGAGCCAAGACAAAGCCAGTCCTGTTCAGAAAGGTTAATTATTATTACTGTTATTACTATTTTGGGACAGGGTCTTGCTCTGTTGCTAAGGCTGGAATGCAGTGGCACAATCGTGGCTCACAGCAGCCTTGACCTCTTGAGCCCAAGTGATCCTCCTGCCTCAGCCTCCCGAGTAGCTGGGACCACAGGTGCATGCCACCACACCTGGCTAATTTTTTAAATTTTTGATAGAGATGGGGTCTCACTTTGTTGCCCACATTGGTTCTGAACTCCTGGGCTCAAGTGATCCTCCTGCCTCGGCCTCCCAAAGTGCTGGGATTACAGACGTGAGCCACCACATCTGGCCGAGATTAATTCTTTCTTACACAGTTCTTCTTTACCTTGACTCTCTCTGCCAACTCCATCCATCTCTGCCCATCTGTGTCCCTTCAATTCCTCACAGCTGCTTTCATTGCTGAATTGAGATTCTCATTTTTGTCTTGTCCCCACAACCGCTGACATCGGTGACTGTATCCACATTCCTTCCTTACTTACTGAATGTCTCCCTCTGCCGACATCCTTGACTGCAGCGTGACTGCTCCAGCTTCTTTAATCTTTTCTTTTTTATATGACATGGAGTTTCACTCTTGTTGCCCAGGCTGGAGTGCAATGACACCATCTCGGCTCACTGCAATGTCCACCTCCCAGGTTCAAACGATTCTCCTGCCTCAGCCTCCCAAGTAGCTGGGATTACAGTTGCACACCACCAGGCCTGGCTATTTTTTTTTTTTTTTGTATTTTTAGTAGAGTTGGGGTTTCTCCATGTTGGTCAAGCTGGTCTTGAACTCCCGTCCTCAGGTGATCTTCCTGCCTCAGCCTCCCAAAGTGCTGGGATTACAGGCATGAACCACAAGCTAACACGCCTGGCTGCTTTTTCTTCGATCTATTTCTTTTCCTCGTCAGTTTCTTGTTTTGTTAACTCTCTCTCTCTTTTTTTTTTTTTTTTTTTTTTTTTTTTTTTTAAAAATAATCACAATAAGAAAAACACGAGTGATTTCAGTGGCCAGAACACATCACAAAGCAACCACCGACACACGGTTTTTATATTATCAACGGCCACACTAAA